>JAIUCV010000589.1:0-290000 GCA_026724425.1 Erythrophleum ivorense
TGAAGCAAGCAAAAGGTTACGTGAAAATTTAAATTGGTTATTATGCATAGAGCTAACGGATATTATCTCTCAAACAATAATTCCAACTATAGAAGTCCTGCCGACTGCAACATTACTAATTATGGACAGCAGAAGCTTGAGAATAAATACTGGTTACAGATAGTAGAAAACATCGCTTTAAATATACAATTTGGTTGAAGTCCCAATTTGAAATGCATAGTAGGTGAAATTTAATGCGACCCATGTTCATTTTTTATTGTGTGTGTGAAAATAATGCGACTCAGTCTCATGTTCGAGATCCCAAATATGTGCATCGATTTCCAAGCCTTACAGTGGTCTACAGTAAGCACGCACGCAACCCACGGATACACATATATCGAAGTTGAAATTTCAGGAAATGAGTCACTGTGAGAGTCAGAGACGATTCTGTCAGATCGTAGAAGCTCTACTATACATTAATAGGGATAACCAAACCCAGCATAAAACATCAAAAAAACCAATTTCGACAGCTAAATCCAATAAAAAAAAAATTCAAATTCCTACATAAATAACGTAATTAACGTTCCAACCTAATTTTGGCCATCCCTGCATAAATAACGTTCCTCGCATTCACGCTTCACATAATTTATATATCCATTTCTGTAAGCAATCAAAACACCAACCCTTTATGTTTAGTGGTGTTGACTTATAAATACCTAACGTACCAAACTACAATACATCACATTTAAAAAAAAAAAGAAGAAGAAGAGTTCGAGGAGGTTTCTGATTACATAAACAGTCATATTCATAAAAAAAGACACGTATGACCAATCTGTCACTGAGTGTTAGAAAAATTGCGATGCCATGTGTTTTGGAGGAATCAGAGTATATCTTTCCCGACGGATCACCTTCGCTCGCAGAGTTGTTGAAAGACTGCGACAGTTTCCACAAGGATTTTTCCGGTGCCGGCAACGGAATGGCCACCGAAAGCGACGATCCGCCTCATCACGTAATAGATATCGAAGCCTTAAACATACGACACGTGCCGTTCGTTCTATCATTTAACAATCTTGAATACGATGTCACGCTCCGCCGGCGGTTTAATTTCTCGCGGCGAAGTTCCGTTTCAGTGAAGACTCTACTCGATGATATTTCCGGCGAAGCTTGCGACGGGGATGTCCTCGCCGTTCTCGGTGCAAGCGGAGCCGGAAAATCCACCTTGATCGACGCGTTAGCTGGACGTGTGGCGGAGGGAAGCCTGAGAGGCTCCGTAACTCTTAACGGAGAGAAAGTTTTGCAATCTCGGCTGCTCAAAGTGATATCGGCTTACGTCATGCAAGACGATCTCCTTTTCCCGATGCTCACCGTCAAAGAAACCTTAATGTTCGCTTCCGAGTTTCGTCTCCCAAGAAGCTTGCCAAAATCCAAGAAGATGGAGCGTGTTGAAGCCCTGATCGAACAACTAGGACTCAGAAGTGCGGCGGATACACTAATCGGAGACGAAGGACATCGTGGAGTCTCCGGCGGAGAGAGACGGCGAGTCTCGATCGGAATCGACATCATCCACGATCCTATCGTCTTGTTCCTCGACGAACCAACCTCGGGGTTAGATTCCTCCAACGCGTTCATGGTGGTGCAGGTGCTTAAACGAATCGCTCAGAGTGGCAGCATCGTAATTATGTCCATTCATCAACCTAGTACACGGATCATAGATTTGCTTGACCGTCTTATCATCTTATCTCGCGGCAAGAGCGTCTTCAACGGATCTCCGGCGAGTCTTCCTTCCTTTTTCTCCGATTTTGGCCGTCCCATCCCGGAGAAAGAGAACATCACAGAGTTCGCTCTTGACGTCATCCGAGAGCTCGAAGGATCATCCCAAGGAACCAAAGAGTTAGTAGACTTCAACGAAGAATGGCAACAGAACCAAACTCCACGAGCCACGCCACAGACCACACCATACCAAGCCTTATCTCTAAAAGAAGCCATCGATGCAAGTGTTTCTAGAGGCAAACTAGTCTCTGGCTCCTCCGGAGCCAATCTCATGTCCATGGAAACAGTATCTTCATACGCAAACCCGTCACTGTTCGAAACATTCATCTTAGCAAGACGTTACATGAAAAACTGGATCCGGATGCCAGAGCTAATAGGAACACGTATAGCTACAGTCATGGTGACCGGCTTTCTCTTAGCCACGGTCTATTGGAAGCTAGACCACACTCCAAGAGGTGCACAAGAGAGATTGACCTTATTCGCTTTCGTCGTGCCAACAATGTTCTACTGTTGTTTAGACAACGTCCCCGTTTTCATCCAAGAACGTTACATTTTCTTGAGAGAGACAACGCACAACGCATACAGGACATCTTCGTATGTCATTTCTCATTCTCTCGTGAACCTGCCTCAGCTAATTGCACCGTCAATTGTATTTGGCTCAATCACGTTCTGGACCGTTGGTTTGAGCGGCGGGTTAAACGGTTTCGTCTTCTATTGCCTCATAATCTACGCCTCTTTTTGGTCCGGATCAGGGGTCGTTACCTTCGTATCCGGTCTTGTTCCGAATATCATGATAAGTTACATGGTCGCCATTTCCTATATGGCCTACTGTTTGCTGCTGAGTGGGTTCTACGTCAACCGAGATCGGTTACCGATCTACTGGTTGTGGTTTCATTACATTTCAGTGTTCAAGTATCCCTACGAGGCTGTCTTAATCAACGAGTTTGATGACTCGTCGCGTTGTTTTGTTAAGGGAGTTCAAGTGTTCGACGGTACTCTTCTCGGAGGAGTATCTGATTCGGGAAAGGTTAAGCTCCTTGAAACTCTAGGGACATCTCTCAGGGCGAACATAACGGAGTCCACATGCTTAAGGACTGGGGCTGACTTTCTTGCTCAGCAAGGTATTACTCAAATGGGCAAGTGGGAATGCTTGTGGATTACGTTTTTTTTTGGTCTTTTCTTCAGGATCATGTTTTACTTCGCATTGTTGTTTGGGAGTAAAAATAAGAGGACGTGAAGGTGAAGGTGAAGGTGAAGGTTGGTCCCCACAAACATATTTAAGTGAAGCTTGAATTTCTTTTTGAATAAATGTCAAATTATTTCAACCTAAAAAAACCTTTATACAGAAACAATTTTAGCTTTGTTTTGAAAGAGATAGAGTTACAATGAATTTTACATATTTTTTTTTGTATTTTTGTGATCAGGTTGTAATTACTTTTATAATCGTTTCATCTTTGTATATTTTTTGGAAGATTTTTCTCTCTAGATTTCTTGAGAATCCACATTAGCATACGTAGTGGATACACAGTTGAATTTCAAGCATTTAAAAACAGGATTCAACGAGTTAGATTAAGTGTTACAATATATACCATCCCCAAAGGGCTATACCTCAGATCAACTAGATAAGAATTTAAAATTCAATAACACTCCATCTTTCTTTATGGATGAATTTATATAAAGAAAACGAAAGGACAATAAGTCGTTATTTTGTTGGCACGAGTCCAATTTGGAGTGTACTTATGACATAGAAGTATACAGTCTGTTAGTTCAACCAAATTAATTGCTCGATGTGGTCGGTTGCATGAATTGACAGCCTCATTTAATGATATTGATTTTAAATCAAATTATTTGAAACTACCGAGGTTTGTGCGTCAATGAATTAAATATGAACTTTTCTTTTTCCTAAAACTAACTTATGTTTGTATAAATTGTTTTTTTCTCTCTTAATTCTGCGTTATCAGAGGGTGTAAATAACCAACACAAATCCGACTTAGGTATTTTTAGTAGCTAAATGCGCATATCAACGTCGCATATGTTGTCTTTAACAAAAAAAACATCGCATATGTTGGAAAAGTTAACGTTAATCCCGATTTTGTCCCCAAAAAAAAATGAACTGAATCCCAATTATTGTAACTGTAATGTTATGAATTAATTATGAATAAAATTCCAAAGTAAATTGTTTCTTTTAAATATGGTAGGGACTCTGCATGTTCAATGTCAAAAAGTCAAACATTTAAGCACACATTTATTTTCGATCGAACCACTTGAATAAATTAAATTAGAAGGCATTAAATACGCAATTAAGCTAGTTAATGTGCAAATTGAAAACCTAAGATTTAAATGGAGTGTTGTCATTATCACGTTGGCAAATACTCCTTGTCTAATAATGCTATTGTAATGAACGTTAAGATATAAGTTCATTATGATCACCTTACATGAAAATTTTAGGATTTATATCACAAATTCAATCCTTAACACTCAAGAGAATAACGAAAGCGTGAAATGATGAAAGTCTACCATACACAAGATTACCCGGCTTTTATACATGTCTCGAATTTAAAATGAAAAAAAAAAGTGGCTTAAATATCACTTAATTATGTAAAAAGAATGGAATAGTATTGGAAATCAAGTGTCATTTTTTTTTTGCTATGAAGTGGTGAGGATTACATGGTTGTTAACCTATAGTACTAATTAAGACCTTCGCAAAAAAAAAAAAAAAAAAAAACAAATCAATACAACTTGGACTTGAGGCTAATAGAGAACTATCTTAGCCAGAGAGGCATGGGCTTACGAAATTTCTTTCGCCTTCGTCTTGTAGATTTAGCTTTCATTTTCGGAACTCAAATCTGGATAGCATCTCTGGTGGGTTTTAATAGCCCATGCCGTAGCCCACTTCCCCTCATATTTTTTAAATAAAAATCAAATAAAAAAATTACATAGATATTGTGGTTGAATAGACTTGAACTTCACATGAGATTTCGTCTAGCCTAAAAAAATATTTTGGACTTTAGTAACTCGGGTGGACACATGAACCCAATTAAACCGACTCATATAAACCTTTGACTCAAAATCGAAACGAAATATATGTTTACAATACGATTAGTAATGTACTAGTGTACCCGCACAGCAGTGCAGTGCGAGATTATGTTTTGTTTTTTTACTTTTTTTCTTCTTTTTGTAACATATTTTAATTTTAGTGTTAATTTAAGAGTTATATTTTTTTTTATGTTAAAATTGTCAAGTATATTGTTAATTTGAATCTAAATTTTTGTATTAAGTGATTCAAATTTTGATGTATTAATTAGACTGTCTTTATTTATTAATAATTAAGAAAAAGAAAATACAATAACCAAACACATGTCCAGACAATAAAAATATTACATCATGGTTATGTTATAACTGTTATACCAACTTAATCCATAATCTGAATAGCTCCAAACTTTTATATACTCTTGAACAAAATATGTTTGTGGTTCTAGTTTAATAAAAAATGAAAAATACATTTATGGATAGACTTCAAAATCATGTAGTGACATTATGTAGAACCCGAAACAGAAAAGAATCAAGGAAAGAAGCGTGTTGTGTTGTCGACAGATGATTCTTTTTCCAACGATAGTAAAATCCTTTGTAAAAACATATGTCCAAAAAAATAAAAAATAATAACCAAACACCTGTCAAAACAGATGTCTTCCGTAGAATACTACTGTGCGAATCTTAGTCTTACGAATGAATTTTCTTCCACGTTTCATTTGCTCTTTTTGCTCGTTAATTTTGTTTGCTTATGAGATTTCAGTTTTTTACTCTCCGAAACCATCATCAATTGCTAAACTCTACGACAACCAGATCTGGAATTCTCAGGTCAGTAAGCAAATTCTCCATATGATCTTTCTGCCATGTCGATTTTCAGTTATCGTTAAAAAGTGGATTATGGGTTTAATTTGTCTGTGACTTTCATTACAAAAGTCTTGGTTTTTTTGTTTTATTTTATTTAGTATCAAAGTTGCTTCGATTTGATATTATCGCTAGTTGTTTTTTATTATTCTTTTTGCAGATTTTTAATAGAGAATGTATAAAACGGAAATCTTTGAAAACGGAAATCTTAGATTATGGTATTATCTAGAGAATGCATAAAATGGAAATCTTTGATTATGGTATTATCTACTCTAAAAAGAATTGATTGTTGGTTTAAATAAACCAAACATTGGTTTGATTTAAGTGATATTTTAGATTACTAAATTAACCTTCACTAAACCTATTTCCAAACAGATTATCTTCACAAAGAGAGATGGTTTTTTGGTCCAAAAAAAGAAATGTACTTCTCAATTAATAGTAAAGAGATTAAACCATATAACTTGTAAATATGTATATATCAATTTAAGTTTTTTATTGTCTAAACCAAAAACTAACCCACCAAACCGAATTAAACTAAATAAACAATTATTTAATTTAACTTTTAATTAAACCAAAACTGAAACAAAACTGGATACAGTTAACTCGCATTATTGTATATATATAGACCAAAGAGAGTCCCTTGTGAAATAAAGGGATCGGAGTTTCCGCAACCTACCAATCAAAAGCAAGTACGTCCACGTGCCTACACAACCAACACTCGTAATCGCAACAATTGCTACCTAACACCTCTCCTTCTTCTCTTATAAGTTTATAACTTGTTATTACGTCTCTTACTATTAGATATCATCAAACCTAACCCCCAAACTCAACATCATGTCTTCTTCAGCCTGTCTCTCACCGTTACCTTCCGTCACGAAACTTCAAGTCGATTCTGTTACTTTTTCACCCTCCGTTAACTCACCGGCTTCTTCTAATCCACTCTTCCTCGGTGGCGCAGGTTCGAACACTGTTTTTTGCCTTCTTCTTCTTCTCTATTGTTGACTCTCTGACTTTTTTCTGTTGCGTTGCTAACTTGCGCAGGTGTGCGAGGGTTAGATATCCAAGGAAAATTTGTGATTTTCACCGTCATCGGTGTTTACCTAGATGCTGACGCCGTTCCGTCACTCTCCGTTAAATGGAGTGGCAAAACCTCAGAGGAGTTAACGGAATCCGTTCATTTTTTCCGTGAAATCGTCACAGGTGCTTGCTTACGTACACCACTTAATTGAATGACACGTCATGCTAAGTGTTTTAAGTCAAAAATAATTTATTTTATTTCGACCAAAAGTCAAAAGGGATTTTATGTTTGTTAGATTGACCGTCATGAATATATACATTTTTCTGTAAATTACTTTAATAAATTTTTTATTCTTTTGGGGGTTTTAGGTGCGTTTGAGAAATTTATTAAGGTGACGATGAAGCTGCCGTTAACGGGACAGCAATACTCAGAGAAAGTAACGGAGAACTGTGTGGCGATTTGGAAATCGTTAGGGATTTACACAGACTGTGAGGCTAAGGCTGTGGAGAAGTTTTTGGAAGTCTTCAAAGACCAAACGTTCCCTCCTGGTGCTTCCATCCTCTTCGCTCTCACCCCTAACGGCTCTCTCACGGTATCACAACTTCTTTTAACACTTTTATCGACTTGCGTATACGTTTACTATAGCAGGTACTTTTCAAATAAAACCATAACTTTTTGACAATTGTAAATGCAAATACCAAACGCAAATTGAATGAGATGCAATACTCTGTTTGCACGTTTCTAAATGTGAATAATTTGTTTGCTGTAGAAATAGGCACTTGAAACTATCGTAGCCCAGACGTGTAGCTTTTGAATACTTTCTTTTTGACATTTATTTTGTTGTGAATTAAAATATTTGCAGATTGCGTTTTCGAAAGACGATAGCATTCCTGAAACTGGAAAAGCTGTGATCGAGAATAAGTTGTTGGCAGAGGCAGTTCTTGAATCAATCATCGGAAAGAACGGTGTGTCTCCTGGGACTAGGCTGAGTCTTGCCGAGAGATTAGCTCAGCTGATGAAGAAGAAGAAGGTCGAAGAGGAAGCTAGCGATGATCTCTCGGTCGAGGTTAAAGTGGCCAAAGAGAACTGATCGTATGAGATATTTTTTCTTGTTTTTTTAGGGCTTTATATGTGTTTTTATATCTAAATCCCATTGTTTCGTTCCCATCGCATGTTTTATTTACTTCTATATTCGTATTACTTTGTTTAAGAATATGAAAGACAAGTGCTGAACAAATCAAAATTCTGTTATATATCCATAGTAATTAGTGACATAACGCATGATCTAAACTTGATTTTACAAACATATCTTTCTAAACATTTTAAATTTAATCTAAACTGAACCGAGACGGTATTGCTATTAAACCATCTATTAGATTTATTTTTGTTCATAAACTAAAAAATATGAAAAAACTGAAATCAATACAACTAAACCCCAAGTGACAACTCATTTAAAACGTTCTAAATAATACCAATCAGCATATTTTCCGGTTTTCCGGTTTACTTGCCACGTTTTAGAGCTGGTTTGGTTTATTTATTTTAATTCACCACCCGGTTTCGTTGCATTCTTCTTCTTCGTCTAAATTTTCGTCCTTTCTTCGACAACGAAAAAAATTTTGATTACACGAAGCTGGGTTTCTCCATCGAGCAGCAAGACAAACCAAAAAAAAAAAAAAAAACAGATCCATTCGCCAGAAGGAATCTCCTCGAATCCCACATTCTCTTCTATCGTTCGCGATTTATTTTGTCTCTTGATTCACCTCAATCATCTCCTGCGTTTTTAGATCGAATCCCATCTTTTCTTATATGATGTGTCACTTTTTTGATTGGATCGGCGCCGGAGGATTCGAGTTGGAGACATGTGTGCTTCGTGCTCTCCTCCGGTTTAAAATTACTTTCAATCAAAGCTGAGAATGGATATGCAGATTGGAGGAAGAGATTCGTTTGCCTAATCCCGTGTTCCGCCTCCGATTTGCAAGGATTCCGTTCTCGAGCATCTTTTCGGCCAAGTACGTTTACTAGTTATCTATTTAGATTTGAGCAATCGACAACATATTCAGTTAATGCTGGCAATGTAGGGAAGGAAAAAGTAGTGCCATGTCTCAATGCCGTAACCCTTTGCTGTTTGGCTCACCAAATTAGTTTAGTCACATTTGCTTGGAGCTGATCTTATGCTCTGTTTGAGACATGAATTTGTGAATTTCTAGGAATCTTTTTTCAATAAAAAAACATAGAAATAATGAATAGTTTAATCAGTAATTTCTGGCTTGGGAGACAAAGACGAGCCACTCATGTACATGATGGGTTTGACCGAAGCCAAATATGCAAAATTTCTTGGTTGAATCCAATCATTGGCGATGTCAATATTCTTATTTACAGTAGCTTAGTTAACCCTCTGAGTTAGATGGATAGTGGATCACCTTTACTTGCTTTCCGTCTACGGATGCATAATCTCAGGAGTGGAAGATGCTCATGGTTTCTTAACTCTTTATTTATGCTATTTTATATATGTTCACTGTTTTTGGATAAGAGTTATGTTAATTGCTGCATTTTTCTAGAACATGGTAGCTACCTATTTTACTCTTATAACTAGTTTGTTGCTTAATATAACCAGTATTTGACGGGTATAGACCAATTCTTTTGCTTGTTGCTGCGACTTTGACCGTGACTACGATGGAGACCAAAAACTGCCGCTAAAGATGGTCTCTAATGTTGTTAGCTTCGTCTCTCATGATCGCTGGAATTTTTAGCGACGCCTTTTGCGTAACGCAATCACTTTAGGTCCGTAGCAAAGCTTCTCTTTTCCATCGACATCTTTGCAATCGTCGTTTTGCTTTTAACTTATTCATTTAGGTTGGGATGAAAGTGTAAGATGCTACCTTGGATAACCAAAGAATGACAAACAATCTCGAGGAAACCAGTCATCAGTTTCTCACCTCCTCACCAACAAGAACAGCAATCGAATGCTAAATCTCAAGAAAGAAACGAAAGGACAAGTGATGGCGCAAATGATGCAAATGAAGCAAGAAAAATAGTTAAAAGAGGGTTTGAGGAAGAGTCGCAAGAGACTGTTTCTGCTACTGCTACAAGTGAATTCCGTTATTAGTTGTATAGTTATTAGTTGTATAGTTGAACATAATATAGTTAGTCTATATAGTTGTATATATTGTACAGCTTATTCTCTCTATAATATAGTTGTATATAAATTAGTTAGTCTATATAGTTGTATATATTGTACAACTATACAATTAATATCCGTGTTTGTTTTGTAGCTCTTACGAGACAGCCAAAGTTGGAGAGGAGACTGAGATAATACAAAGTTAAAATAGAAAAAAAAAAGCAATAGCTCTATTCACTAACATCAAATAGAACTCATCTTCAAACAAATTATTATTACATAAATAATATTTTTTTAAAAACAATATCCAATTTAAAACAAAGTCTAACCAAAATCCAAATTAAATTACACATCCGTAGTGTGAGGCTAAAACATAAAACGAATCAGCCCGGACCGATCCAAAATTATAACACGGCCTAACATATACATACTGCCTTGCCATAGTTATATTGAGCCGTTATGCTTCTTTTAGGCCCATTTGTAAATCCATAGAAACACTATGAAACGCAATCGCATCAAAATCTTGCCAAACTGTAGAAGAATAACTTAGTGCTGTTCGTTTGATCAGTTGGCTGATCCAGCTGGATGAAGCTGCTCATCCAAATAGACTATTTGAATGAGTTTGAAATTTTAGGCAAAATTTTTAACATATAGCTGAATCATTTAGCTCATCCAAATTGGATCATTTGGATGAACATGGTTCAGCCACAAATACAAATGACGATTATACCCTTAATTTATATCTGAAAAATTTATAGATCTATTTTTCCTAAAATAAAAAAATCAAAATCATCCGAAAAATCATATTTTTCCGTAAAACAAAAAAAATATTTATTCGCCAAAATCGCAAAATCATTCATTTCAAATCCGTAAAATCATGTTTTTCCGCCAAAACCCCAAAATCACATTTTTCCGCCAAAACCCCAAAATCACATTTTTCCGCCAAAATCACAAAATCACGTTTTCCTGCCAAAACCGCAAAATCGCGTTTTTCTGCCGAAACAAAAAAAATCATGTTTTCCGCTAAAACCGAGAAATCGCATTTTTTCGTGAAAACCATATAATCGCGTTTACCCGTCAAAACCGTAAAATCGCATTTTCCCGCCAAAACCACAAAATCACGTTTTTCCGCCAAAACCGCAAAATTGAATTTTCCCGTCAAAATCATGAAATCACGTTTTCCCGCTAAAACTGTAAAATTAATTTTTTGTCAAAATCGTGAAATCGTGTTTTCCCACCAAAACCGCAAAATCATGTTTTTCTGCCGAAACCGCAAAATCGTGTTTTTCCGTCAAAACCATAATCACGTCTTCCCGCCAAAACCCCAAAATCACGTTTTACCCGCCAAAACCGTAAAATCATGTTTTCCTGCCAAAACTGCAAAATACGTTTTATCCGCCAAAACCGTAAAATCATGTTTTCCCGCCAAAACCGTAAAATTGAATTTTCCCGCCAAAAGAGCAAAATCGTGTTTTCCCGCCAAAACCGTAAAATCGCGTTTTTTCGCCAAACCCAAAAATCATGTTTTCCCGCCAAAACCACAAAATCATGTTGTCCCACCAAAACCGCAAAATTGAATTTTTCCGCCAAAACCGTAAAATCGTGTTTTTCCGCCAAAACTGCGCAATTGATTTTTTTTTGCTAAAAGCGCAAAATCGCGTTGTTCTGCCTAGAAATCATGTTTTTCTGTCCAAACTGAGAATTGTGTTTTCTGTCAAAACCGTGAAATCGTGTTTTCCGCCGAAACCGTGAAATCATGTTTTCTCTTCGAAACCGCAAAATCACGTTTTATTGCTTTGATATTATTTTATATCATAAATTTATATTGTTAAAAAAATAGTTTAGATAAAAAAATGATTTGATAAAAAAATGGGTATTTTCTTCTCAAATCAAAACAAGGGCATTTTGTCTTTTTATATTATAAGCATTTGAATGATCCATCTAACTAAAAAAATGAACAAAACATTGCATATGGCAGAACCATCTGAATGAGAGTAAAAAAAAAAACATATCATCTAACTACTTCATCTAAATGGTCCATCCAACTGGATCATCTTGATGGATCAGCCAACGAACCAAACAAACAGGGCGTTAATCACTAATGAATCATTTAAAAAAAAAATATGTATGTGAAAGCGTTAAGTATATGATGTGATAGACTATTAGTCATGTCTGAATACGAATGACACTTAGTTTATTTGCAGAACTTGTCCTGTCTGATAAAAATATACCACAACTGTTGCAATAGTATAGGTTTAAGCAACCTGAAGAGAGCTAGGTGGATCGTCGTTGCAAAAACAATTCTGTCAATACTATATCTATGATGTATGTTGAGTTCTTAAACCTAAACCAGAGACACGTGGTTTAGAACATTAAGATAGTGACTACATAGGTAGAACGATGAGATATAGAACTATATGTTTGATGCTACTAGTAAGTTTTAGAATTGAAAACCATCTTATAATCTTGAGGAAATAGAACACATGATAAGATATATATGTTGATTAATGACCTAGGGGATAACAATGCAGTTTGATTAATTACGTAAGCCATAAACAATATTTTAGTGATTGCTTGCATGTATGGTTATTTTCTAATTTGTTTATTCGACATACATATCGCTTTATATATTGATAACCCTAAGTTCCTAACTCATCACACTTATTAATTGCATCTCCAATTAGTGAATACTTTTCCTTGTGAGTTTGAATAAATACTATAATGACACCTTGCATATTTGTGCGTGTTTCACGCTTTGTAAATTCCAATTACTTGACTTCATCAACCCCTCAAGTCTTCGACGTATTTGCTGTGGAGTTTTGCTTACACCAGAAAACTTGGGAGACGACTGAACCATTTTTTCTTTATCTATATACAATGGTTTTTTCCTTTCTTTTCTGTACTTTTTTTTAGTGGTCCTAGAAACGTGATCCGTAGCTACTATAATTCTATCATCATTTCGTCAAATCCTGAAAAGAGCACCATAGCTAATTCAAAATTTTGAATGTTCCACGCATGATAAACGATCATATGGAATTTGATTACAAAAGACTTTTGATGGTTCTTCTAAATGGAATCCTAAGAAGAAGCAAAATGAAAAAGCTTGAGAATTTAGATGGAGTTTGGAAACTGTTATACTAGTCTATATAACTTTCTTTAACTTTCTTATTCTGTTGCAAATGCTCTCGATTTTCAAGAAAAATTTGTCAGTTGATCCATCAGTTTTGGAGGATACTCTCAAGCCTTAACCATATAGACAGTAAAATTTTAAAAGAGTCACGAGTTCATCATGTAGGGGCAACGCTTTGAGCAAAATTTTGTTGTTGATAAAGTAAATTGGATATGGTAGGTCAGATTTAAATGCTAAGGCCGAATTGCATTTTCCTCCAACCAAGCGTTATCACTAATATAGAGTAAGCACGTGCTTCACGATTTTGGATAATCTCAAATAAGTTAATATATGTCGACTGGTTACCCCATTGAGCGATAAAATACCAAGAGGAAGACAAATCCTTTTGTATGTGTTCAACATTTATCAGTATAATATATATATAAACTTATATTATATAAATTTTGTTCTTCTCGTACAGTGTTGGACGGACCACAAATGCTGTCTTTTTTTTTTTTTTATAAATAGAATGAAGAAATGGAATAAAAGTTAGGGAAATTGTACAAAATGTCCCTAGATAATACAGTTATTAGTTCACCCATCCCGTCCACTTTTTGCTTACTACTATTTACAATACATTGTCTAAAACACCCTCTCACGCGATGGAGGCATGGCGCGTTGATGTAGCGTTCCAGGGGAGGGACCACTGCTGTAGAAACTAAATCGACAGGAGCATCTTTTTTAGCTCGATTTGGGGCTTTTCCATTTTAAACCTTTTATCTTTGTCGCAACTCTCCTGGTCCACAGATTCAAAACAGCGAAAGACAACGGAAAGGCGGGCTAGGGTTTTAGGGCGTTCGTTGCTAATTTACGGTGACCGATAGTGTCCGATTCGACGGAGGTATGGAAGCCCAATTCATTGTTTGCTTGATTATCTTGCTTATTATACTCGAATCTGAAATTTATTCCACACTCATGAAGTTTTTTCCTTTGTTCATCAGATGGCACAAATGGTGGAGGAGTGTTCACAAGAAGTCCGAAAGAGACAGAAACTAGCTTAGCCTGAGGCAGTCTTCGACATGATTTTAAACTGTTTGTTTGATTGATTTTATATCGTATTCTACTCGAATCTGAAAGTTTGATTTTCTATCATACTAAACTGAATTTAGTGTAAGAGATTTTTTCTTCACTTACGATGTTTCAAATTGATTCTCATATGGCAGATCTGGAACTCCCACCGCGATTGATTGCCGCCGGACAAAAACTCTTTGAACTTGACCTGGTTCGTCTACGACAACTCTCTCGTCTTCTCTGACTGCTTTCCCGCCGGAAGTCGTCGAGTTCGATAACCTGTTTTCCCGGTTGGACTCCTCCGCCGTCAAACCGCCTTTTCACGGTGTTATATTGTATCGTTAATAAAGTTAGCATCATGGTGTTAACAATACGTACACATCAATAACAAAGTTAGCATGGTTATTATGTTGTATTGTTATTATGTTATTATGTTAGCATGGTTATTATGTTGTGTGATATACCATATTATGTTGTATCGTTAATAAAGTTAGCATCATGTTGTTAACAATACGTACACAGCAATAACAAAGTTAGCATGATTATTATAAGGGCTGCCGGTCCAGGGCCTTCCAAACTAAATGGTTTCCGTCGCTTCCCACCTGTTCTTTTCGACTCTGTCTATTAATATTTACCATGAAAATAAAATAGTTATCAGTACACCATATTCTGTTGTATCATTATGTTGTATCGTTAACAATGTTAGCATTATGTTGTTAACGATAGTTACACATCAATAACAAAGTTAGCATGGTTATTATGTTGTATTGTTATTATGTTATTATGTTAGCATGGTTATTATGTTGTGTGATATACCATATTATGTTGTATCGTTAATAAAGTTAGCATCACGTTGTTAACAATACGTACACAGCAATAACAAAGTTAGCATGATTATTATAAGGGTTGCCGGTCCAGGGCCCTCCAAACTAAATGGTTTCCGTCGCTTCCCACCTGTTCTTTTCGACTCTGTCTATTAATATTTACCATGAAAATAAAATAGTTATCAGTACACCATATTCTGTTGTATCATTATGTTGTATCGTTAACAACGTTAGCATTATGTTGTTAACGATAGTTACACAACAATAACAAAGTTAGCATGGTTCTCATATGGCAGATCTGGAAATCCCACCGCGATTGATTGCCGCCGGACAAAAACTCTTTGAACTTGACCTGGTTCGTCTACGACAACTCTCTAATCTTCTCGATATGTGAGTTGGTGAGGACGGAAAGGCAACAATGACGCTTCTTTAAATATACTCATATGTTCTCCAACCCTACCAGATATTTTCGCCACACATGTTGCCAATTTTTTATTAACGTTACCTCTTATCACCTTTCGCTTAACTCTGATAGCGTATCACTTAAACAGAATATTGTCGGCGGTGGAAGATTTCCTCGATTACGTGAAATAATATCTCCACCAATATCCACTCAATAAATGCTTTCTCCACATACCTTATCCGAGTTTTTTTTCCAACCCACTCGCGCTATAAGGACTGTATTGTCCATTCTCATTGTAAGTAATACATAACAATCTAAATTTACGTTAATTGTCCTACATTCTTAAATATCTCATTATCTAGGGATATTTACTCAATTCACCCTAAAAGTTATTCTACCTTTTTTCCCCTTAACCTCTCTTATCTACCATTTTATTTCATTTTTTTTTTAGTTGTGGTTAAACGAAGAGTTTCTAAACCAAATCTAATACATTTTTCCGTCGAAAAACATTTATTTCTCTCCCAGACGGCAATCAACCCAAAGAGCTCAATGATGCACATCGCCACAACTAAAATTTTGAAAGCTTGCTAGCTAGTAACCCAAAACCCATTTGGTTCATCTATTTTCCACCTTTTTTCTTTTCATTTTACTTTTCTAAGATGCACCACCAGTCATACTATTCCCGAAGAAGTGGTGTGTATGAGATTTTAATTGTAGAGTCCTGTGAGCCACAAAACATTAGCTACTAACATCGTCGCTCAATCATGCTTCACATCAATTACAGCGCTGCATTTATTATTCTTCCTTTTAAAAGTTTAGAAGAAAACCTAAAAAACACGTTGGAAACAAAAAATAGCAAACACAAATTAGTTACTAGCTAGCCTAACTAGTACACATGATATAACTTCATGGCCCCAGCATGATCAATACAAATTATGTTTTGCTTTTCTTAACTAGTTTCCTCTAAAATATACATACGTAAATTCCTAAATAGATAATTTGATAACTACCCTTGATTAAGTACGTTCGCTATAACGTTTATCTGAAAATACATGTATACACAAGATGTGAAAATATGGTAAAGTGGGTAGAGTTCTAAGTTCACCAAAATATGGTATTGTTTATCTAAGATACCAATATAATTACCAATCTCAGCTAAGCCCTTTTTCTTTCTATTTCTGTTATTATATGTACTTTTCTGTTACTTTTATTTTTGACAACGTAAAGTTTCTTACTATATAAGAGCATCATTAACGTAAACTCATTGAAAGTCTCCCAACTATATTTTATTAATATAACTAAATAACATTATTAAAATTTTAAAATAAATAAACGTAAACCAATAATTTAATGTCACATGTTTTAGAAGTCTCTTAACTTTGTTTGAAAGTTTCTCACCCGAGAAACGTCTTTCATCTTTTCTTCTTCTCTATCTTCTTCTTCCTTTTCTATTTTTTTGAACTTGTTTAATGTTAACATACTGGATAAAACACTGCCGTTAATGATGATTTAACCAGACGCGTGTTTGTTATTTCTTCTTAATTTTTTTAATCTAATTTTCAAAAATCATAACTAAAATAATAAATGAGTGTTTTTTTTTTTTTTTTTAAGTAATAAATGAGTTTTCTTTTCCTTATAAATAGGAGAAAGAGAGAAAGTTGTAGTCATATAGAGAACGAAAAAAGTCAGCAACTACAGATATTTTATTGGCTCCTGGAGAGAAATCACTGAAATTTTATCAAGTAAGTATAACAACATTTCATAAAATTAGTGAATAACAGTTCTGCACTTTTTAATTATTATTATGATCCATGATCTATATAATACTATATAAGTATATATAATAGCCTAAAAATGAATATTGTCTCACCGTTATAAAGTGCATCCCATATATATGATTTTCATGTGTTTCTTTGTATAATTTATTTGTAAATTTACAGAGTTTTAAGTAAGATATGTAGTTTCCTCAAGAACTTTTGGCGTAAAAAAATGTAGTTTCCTTAAGAACACTGAATCCATTTTTTTTTTTGTCGGCACCAATCAGATTTTGTAAGCATGTTAATATTTTCTTTCCATATAAAAATATACATGGTTTTCTCAGGCCCTCCACATGTACGAAGATACTTCACTGTTAGCTTCATCTCCAAGAATACGCCGTTAACTGACGCAAAAGAAGGGGGGAAATAAAAGAATACAACGTTAACTGCCGTGAAAACCGCCGTGCGATACCTTTAAAAATGCCACGTGTTTCGGCGGAATCCCAAGATATCACTTTCGACGGCGGCAACGAGTCACCGACGCTCGGCGAACTGCTGAAATATTCTGAAGACAGTGACCAGAAGAAAGATTCCGGCGAAGATGCTTCCAATCATCACATATTGGATCTCGCTTCCCCTCAAATGCAACCTGTGCCGTTTCTCTTAGCCTTCAACAGTCTTAGTTACAACGTCGGACTTCGCCGGCGGTTTGATTTCTCGTCAGTGCTCTCTCGTCGAAATCCTGCTTCTGTGAAAACTCTACTCGACGGTGTTTCCGGCGAGGCTTGCAACGGAGACATCGTCGCCGTTCTTGGTTCAAGCGGAGCAGGTAAATCCACCTTGATCGACGCATTGGCTGGAAGAGTGGCGGAGGGAAGCCTGAGAGGCTCCGTAACTCTTAACGGAGAGAAAGTTTTGCAATCTCGATTGCTAAAAGTGATATCGGCGTATGTTATGCAAGACGATCTCCTCTTCCCGATGCTCACCGTCAAAGAAACCCTAACGTTCGCCTCCGAGTTTCGTCTCCCTCGAAGCTTACCCAAATCGAAGAAAATAGAGCGTGTTGAATCCCTAATCGACCAATTGGGGCTCAGAAACGCGGCGGACACTATAATCGGAGACGAAGGACACCGTGGAGTTTCCGGCGGAGAGCGACGGCGAGTCTCGATCGGAATCGACATCATCCACGATCCGATCGTCTTGTTCCTCGACGAACCGACCTCGGGGCTAGATTCAACCAACGCGTTCATGGTGGTGCAGGTTCTTAAACGAATCGCTCAGAGCGGCAGCATCGTGATGATGTCGATCCATCAACCAAGTGTTCGAATCCTGGATTTGCTTGATCGGCTTATCATCTTATCTCGCGGCAAGAGCGTCTTCAACGGATCTCCGGCGAGTCTTCCATCTTTCTTCTCCGATTTCGGCCGTCCCATCCCGGAGAAAGAGAACGTCACGGAGTTCGCACTCGACGTGATCCGAGAGCTCGAAGGTTCCTCTCAAGGAACCAAAGAGTTAGTCCAATTCAACAAAAACTGGCAACAGAAGCAATCTCCACGAGCCACGCCACAAACCACACCATACCAAGCCTCATCTGATCTAAAACAATCCATCAACGAAAGTGTTTCCAGAGGCAAACTAGTCTCCGGTTCAACCGGTTCATACGCAAACCAGCCATTAACCGAAACCTTTATCTTAGCCAAACGGTACATAAAAAACTGGATCCGGACGCCCGAGCTAATCATAACCCGGATCGCCACTGTCATGGTCACTGGTCTTCTCTTAGCTACTATATACTGGAGGCTCGACAACACTTCAAGAGGTGCACAAGAGAGGATGGGCTTTTTCGCGTTTGGCATGTCAACAATGTTCTACGTTTGTTTAGACAACATCCCTGTTTTCATCCAAGAACGTTACATTTTCTTGCGAGAGACGACTCACAACGCATACAGAACATCTTCATACGTCATCTCTCACTCCCTCGTGGCTTTCCCTCAGCTGCTCGCTCTCTCCGTTGCGTTTGCTGCGACCACGTTCTGGACCGTTGGTTTGAGCGGCGGGTTAGGGAGTTTCTTCTACTACTGCCTCATAATCTACGCAGCGTTTTGGTCTGGCTCTTCTGTTGTTACTTTCATATCCGGTGTTATCCCGAATGTCATGATAAGTTTCATGGCCACTATTACTTATCTTTCCTACTGTCTGCTTCTGGGCGGATTCTTCATCAGCCGGAATCGGATACCGATCTATTGGAAATGGTTTCATTACATTTCGCTGCTCAAGTATACTTACGAGGCTGTCCTGATCAACGAGTTCGATGACCCGTCTCGATGTTTTGTGGAGGGAGTCCAGGTGTTCGATGGTACGCTTTTGGCGGAAGTGCCTGATGCGATGAAGGTTAAGCTCCTTGATACGCTGAGTAACTCTTTAGGTATGAAGATAACGGAGTCCACATGCTTGAGAACAGGGGCTGACTTACTTACGCAGCAAGGTATAACTCAGTTGAGTAAGTGGGATTGCTTGTGGATTACGTTAGCTTGGGGTTTCTTCTTTAGGATCTTGTTTTACTTCGCCTTGCTGTTTGGGAGCAAGAATAAGAGGACGTGAAGGTGTTTAGTCGATAAACACAAAACAATACTTCTATTGGCCCCTTTAGCTACATCCTACATACAGCGAATACATATACATGTACACTTAAATAATACAGTATACAGTTGTAAGTGAAGTATGAAGCTTTAAAGTATTAGCTTCACGTTATTGTAAGTTTGCGATATTGAAGTTGTATAAGATGTATAATCATTTCATCTTTATATATTTATGGGAATTTTATAAAATAAACGTATATCTATCTTTAAAACTCAAAGTATCATAATTTACTTGATCACATGATTGAATTTAAAGCATTCTTACACAGTATTCAGCTGGACTGTATAAATTAACTTTTCGACCCATAAACTCATAAAACTAGTAGATTATGACAACATACAAGGAGGAAAAAAATTAGGAAAATTAGGTCATGTTTGAAACTGTAGTGCTTAAAGTTAGTTTTAATTATATAGTTAGGCAGTCATTCTCGTAATTTAGTGGGTGCCATATACTGTCTCAAAACTACATTTGAATTCTTATGTCTCTATATCTGTGATTAATTATAATAAAAATGAATTAAAACATTCATGCTTCTTTATCAAAAAAAACATTCATGCATTATTTGTTTGTATTCAAAACTAAATGTATAATTCAAAATATTTGGTAAATTACTCGCGATATGAATAAAGAAGGGGTCCCAATAAAGAATATATACATTAATACCATAAATTAATAACATAAAAGCTGTCTGGTAGAGAACGAATGACAAAAAGTTTGATTTTTTTTACGGTGCGAAATATCAACACAAATTCGACTGCGAAATATCAACACTGTAGAGCTCGCAAAAAACATGGGTCGCACCCGCACGTTTTAGGGATGTTAATGGTCCCCAACAGAGCTGGCCATATGTATTGTCTAACGTAGTAGAACGTGATTAATGTATTCACTAAATTACAAGTTATGTTATGGTGGAGAGTGGAGAACAGACGTTGCATAATTGACTTTTCAATGACAAAGGAAATATATCCTTTCATACCAAAAAAAATAATATATATATCCTTTTACAAAAAAAAATGACAGAAAATAAAGTATGTCAGAACACAATTACATTCTAAACACTCGAATCCATACTCTAAAGCTAAAGCACTTAAAGTTAAATACGCTATTCGGGTAAATTAAAATTTCCAAACATTAGTTCTTGTCTATTTCAAGAAAATAAAATTTGAGAAATGTGGGGATTCTCGAGAATGCTGAGAGTGTAAAAGGCTAAAAGCACCAGTATTGCAGATTTCCCTCTAAGAAAGCTTTAAAAAAAAAATTAATAAAAAAACAATTAAGAACCAATCATGTTGTGACACATTGCACATTTGTGTCGGTCGGTTCTATTAACTCGTCGCAGAGAATCTATTCAGAGGCAGATTCGCCACATGGCGTACCATGTCAATAATTAACTTTTGTTTTTCTTTGAACTCCATGAAAATCTCTGCAATATGGATGTTCTAAAAATGGAGTATGTTTTGGTAGTCAAGAACGTTCTCTAAGCTTTGGGGTAGACAAGAATAAGCGTAAAATTAGAACCACTTTTCCATGTATCATAAATATGTTATATGTATGAGTTTAATGTAATGGTGGGGTGAGATAAGCGTTACTAATATGTCAAATCTAAGTAGTATTTTAAACTTCATTATGGTAAAAAATGGTTATGTAAATAATGTAATGGTGGGGTGAGATAACGGACGATAAGATAATTCATGTACAAATTTGAAATCTCAAGCTACTGTAACTTTTGTCCACATTTTCAATTTTGATCTCTAATGTGAACAAATTTTAAACCATTGCTCAACTGGACTTCTTTTCTTGTCCAATGATTTGATTGATTTCACTTCGTTATGAGAATAAAATTTAACTAAACGACTTGACGCGGACCCTAGACTATTGAACTTTATTTAAACCCAAGTTTCAATTTTGAGGTTTCTACCCCAAAGCTCTAATTCACATTATATCACAAGAGTTTTTGGACTTTCAACACAAACCAGCAATACGTTTCTTCTCTCTTTTTGTTTTTGTTTTTGTTTTTACATTTATTTAGATGAATAAGTGTGATGTATTCACTAAATAACAAGTGAATATATTCTTCGAATTGATATAGAATAGACCTTGTATGTTTTGACTATTCGATGAATTTTTTTTCAAAGCATTTCGGCACACAACTACATTTGAACTACTTAAACACAAATTTATTCTTGTTAACCACTTTTAAAGACACGCTTAAACTTAAAGAGTTATAATAAACAATTAAACTGGAGCTACAACACATTACATGAGATAAATGCATTTACTTAGCGACAGATTAGTCACTTTTTTTTATTTGATGGAGAATAGTGAATAGACAATGCATATTTGACTATTCAACGACAAGAATTTTAAGCATTTTAGCAACACAATTAAATCTTAACCACTTAAACATACAATTAAATTGAAAACATTTGAATTTGAGCCACTTAATGTGAACTTCCACACATTATGGTACTGATATACATCCCCATTCCAATTAAATGAAACCACATGCACTTCCAGATATCATTCATATAAGTAAATAGAAATGTTACATTACACCGTTTTTACTAAATTAGCAAATGTTACATCATCGCTCACCCTTTTGTACTATGCCGTGAAGGTAAGGCAAGACAAAAGATTAAATTGCATGTGTCTTTCTCAATTAACGTTATGTCAACATATCGGTACGATAGCCAAGCATGTGATGCAAGAGAAGAAACGACAAATCATAAGAAAACAGGAACTGTGTGTGACTAAACAACAAACAAAATGCAAAATACATTTTTGAGGCTACTCGTTCTAATACGTCACGAAACTCTTATAGTTTCTACGAGTATATATAAAATGTTAAAATTTGCATAGAATCTATAACTGCAGAGTTTCTTTCACAAGTTTCTACTATAAAATAAACCCAAATCACCATTTTCTCTCAAGCGCAATAGATTGGGATCTATAGTACTATACAAGAATTTGTTAACTAGATTCGGGTATAGCTGCTAATATTCCCGGGCCATAACCAAATGCATATCATTCCGTTTTTGTGCTCGTCAGACCAGCAATGATCTCCTGAAAAGAAAAGAAAAAAACTTCATTAGGTAAACTTCTATATTATTTTCTTGTGTGTTTTAAAATTTTCAGCAACCATGACTTCTTAATTTCTGTATGGAAAGCAGAGTTTGATTTTTTTTTTTTTTTTTTTTTTTTTTTTTTCAATGTTCACAATACTTGTTGGCAAATCTTCAGCATCAATAACCAAAAACATAATTAATCTTTCATAAAAGTATGAAATACGATTAGAACAATACAATTGGGAAACGTCAGTCCAATACATTTTCCTTAGAAATGGAAGATTCAATATAACTCTTTTTTTTTTTTTTTTGGTTAACAAAAATTCCAAAAATTAAGAAGTATGTCCCCCATGGTATAGCTGAGTACAGACAAGAACACAGCTCCTTGTGTTAATCATCTGGCGAAATGCTGCAACGAGACGCCGTGATCGATGTCGATTCACCTGAGACACGGCCCGTTCCGTTTGTCCTCGCCTTCAACGACCTTACTTATAACGTCACACTTCGCCAGCGTTTTGGTCTTCGTTTCGGACATAGCCCTGCTCAGGTAAAGACTCTGCTCAATGGTATCACCGGAGAGGCTAACGAAGGAGAGATTCTAGCCGTTCTTGGAGCAAGCGGAGCTGGGAAATCAACGCTAATCGATGCATTAGCAGGACGGATAGCGGAAGGTAGCTTGAAAGGCACGGTAACTCTAAACGGTGAAGCTTTGGAATCTCGTGTGCTAAGAGTTATATCAGCCTACGTAATGCAAGACGATCTCCTCTTCCCCATGCTCACCGTCGAAGAAACCCTAATGTTCGCTGCTGAATTTCGACTTCCGCGAACCCTATCCAAATCAATGAAGAGAGACAGAGTTGAAACCCTAATCGATCAATTAGGGCTCACAAATGCTAAAAACACTGTTATCGGAGACGAAGGCCATCGTGGTGTCTCCGGCGGAGAGAGGAGGCGTGTATCGATCGGGACCGACATTATTCACGATCCAATTGTCTTGTTCCTCGACGAACCAACCTCAGGACTAGACTCAACTAGTGCATTCATGGTGGTACAAGTCTTGAAAAGGATTGCGCGTAGTGGCAGTATCGTAATTATATCAATCCATCAGCCTAGTTGTCGGATCATGGAGTTTCTAGATCGGATCATCGTCTTATCGTCTGGCCAGAGTGTGTATAGTGATTCTCCGGCGACTCTCCCTTTGTTCTTCTCGGAATTTGGTCGTCCCATACCGGATAAAGAGAACAATGCGGAATTTACACTTGACCTAATCAAAGAGCTTGAAGGTTCCTCTGAAGGAACCAGAGGTTTAGTCGCATTCAACCGGTATTGGCAACAAAAGAAGCTTAGACATAACCAAGAACCTCACCATAACTCATCCTCCTTGAAAGAAGCCATTAACGCAAGCATTTCAAGAGGCAAACTTGTCTCTACTTCATACAGCTCGATTTCTTCATACGTGAATCCTTGGTGGGTCGAAACCATGATCTTAGCTAAACGATATATGATGAACTGGACCAGAACGCCAGAGCTAATAGGAACACGAGTGTTCATAGTCATGATGACCGGTTTTGTCTTGGCTACGGTTTACTGGAAAGTAGATGATTCTCCTAGAGGCGTCCAAGAACGGTTAAGCTTCTTCTCATTCGCAATGGCCACGATGTTCTACAGTTGCGCCGATGGATTGCCAGCTTTTATCCAAGAAAGATACATTTTCTTGAGAGAAACCGCGCACAACGCTTACCGGAGATCCTCGTACGTTATATCTCACTCTCTCGTGACTCTACCTCATCTTTTTGCGCTTTCCGTTGGATTTGCGGCGACCACGTTCTGGTTCGTTGGTCTAAACGGCGGTCTGTCGGGTTTCGTCTACTATCTTCTGATCATCTTCGCGTCTTTCTGGTCGGGATGCTCTTTTGTTACATTCGTCTCTGGTGTGATTCCAAACGTGATGATGAGTTACATGGTGACGTTTGGATATCTCTCTTACTGTCTTCTCTTCAGCGGATTCTACATCAACCGTGATAGGATCCATCTTTATTGGATATGGATTCATTACATTTCTCTGCTAAAGTATCCCTACGAAGCTGTTCTGCACAACGAGTTCGATGATTCTTCTCGTTGTTTCGTAAGAGGAAACCAAGTTTTTGATAATACATTGATCGACGGAGTGTCTGAAACGATGAAGACGAAGCTTCTTGAGACAGTGAGCAGTTATTTGGGGACGGAGATAACGGAATCGACGTGTTTGAGGACAGGCTCTGAGTTTCTTAAGCAACAAGGAATTGAGCAATTGGATAAATGGGGTTGCTTGTGGGTTACGATAGCTTGGGGATTCTTTTTTAGGATTTTGTTTTACTTTTCCTTGTTGCTTGGAAGCAAGAATAAGCGGGCGTGAATGTAAATTTCCCAAGCACAAATTTTCTTGTGATAGTAATCCGTTTTCTTGAATACATGTATTTTCTACGTCTTTGTGTGGTTTATTTGGGTATCTATTGCCTGTAAATATCATATTGATAATGATAATTTATTTTGTTCTTCTCAATATTATTAGTTAACTATTAATTCTAGAAGCATTGTCAAACCAAAAAAATGGTAATCTAGTAGCTTAGTCTTCATGAATGCTCTTTCTCCCCAGGTCCAACCCTTGGTTGACTAAATTCTTGTTATATTTGAGTTTCAAATCATACATTTTCGAAAATATTATCTTCATCACTGACCCATGTTTCCAAAGCCTAATTAGTCATATATATATATAATCCAGAAATTTTAACACGACGACTTACGGTCTTTCCATGGTTGGTGTAAACACAGCGTCTGCGTATATAAGAAAATTTTCAATAGCTAACCGTTTTTATGCCATGATCCCATTTTCAAAAACAAAAGCATTACAATTGCTCGGAATAGAATTCAAAGCAGCTGATTATGGCGGCAAGGAAGGCTAGAGTAGGTGGGAGTTAGTCACCTAGACCTAAAAGTCAACAAAAAAAATGTAACAAAAATCAAATTGTTGGGATTGGAAATATAAGAAGCCAAGTCCGTCATTAATGATTTCTTGTTACTACTACATCACTAGAGGTTGGATCAAGTACTAAAATAAGAAGAAGAAGTTGCCTAATTCTTTGATTTTTCTCTTCTTTGAAGTGGTGGTATTAGATGGATCAACGACACTGCCTTTTTTTTAATTAAAAATTATATAGAAATTTGACGAAAATGAAGCATGTGTTTGCAATCTCAAAATATATTTGATTAAAAAAAAAAGAATTAAAATGTGTTGAAATCTTTCGAAATACACACCAAATATAACAAGTAAACATAAAAAAAAAAAAACAAGCGTGACTTTTTACGAAAATCAAATAAAAGTTCTAAATATGATATACTATTTATTGAGAAATGCTCGCAGGTAACATAATTTTGGAGTAGTAATATATGTGAATCTACCATATAATCCATATATGCACGCATGCATGCATGTCTTGGCTACAAAGTTACATAAATCCAATCAAGTGATGTCTTCTCTATGCTCGAACAAATCGTTTGGCTCAACCTGAGCCGCTCAAGTGAACAATACATAAACTATAACTCTAAACGATATCATTTATTTCAAACGAGGAAGAAAACTAAACTTACTCTTTAATCAAAAAACCAAAAAAAAAATATCAAAAAGAGTAGCGCAAAAGAAAAGAGACTTTAACAAACAAAAAATATTGAGTTCCACCGTTACAACCAACTAGTCAAGAAAACTTTTACCAAAAAAAAAAAAAACTACTCTAGTCAAGAAAACCAGAAAAGAAGTTTGAAATTTCGTGCAGGCTTTCCCAAAAGTTTAGAAACACACTGTGTTTAAACAGAGAAATTAATTATACCAAACACTCACGCAAAGAATTTAACGCTAGCTAAGCTGGTCGTTGGGCGAAATATAAATTTCTTCCAACGCCTATTCACTACACACTTTATATAGTATTTAGCTACCAACATATATATATGATCATGAAGAGTCTATTTAAAAAAATAAAACAAACAAACATTAATTGACCAAACCGTGTGATACGCAAGATAGTTCTCTCATCATAGTCCTATTCCTCGGTTAGATCAACACCCTTCACCTAATTCTCCATTCCATAACATAACCAATCGCCACGTGTCCACCATTTCATATACTTGAAAGAAATGAAATGGGAATTCTAGATTTATAGGTCATCCTCATCCCATTACCTCCCACCCTTAATAACTAAACCGAATTAAATACGAGAAATCCAAAACGCATTTCCATCCAAAACGCTAAAACTAATATTTTAGTCAACAACACAAACCTAACAGATTTCTCATGATGCAACTCATACAACGCACAGAGCCTTCGTGTTAAGTTAACACACATATATACACACCAATTACTTCACGCGCCCTTTTATATATATATATACAATAGCTTATATAGCGATAGAGAAAGAATCGCTAATCATTTGTCACTTCTTCTCGATGTCTCGCATTGTAGCAGAAGATCACGACGCTGGTGACAATGTCTCGACGTATCATTCCATGGAGATTAGCTCGTCGTTAACTTTAGGGCAACTTCTCAAGAACGTAAGCGACGTTCGGAAGATAGAAGTCGGAGACGATACTCCTGTTCGTGAATCTTTTCACCGGGACGATTCGCTACTTGATGAAGATTACGACGATGATCTCATGCGTCCTGTTCCGTTCGTTCTATCTTTCAACAACCTCACTTACAACGTCTCTGTTCGCCGGAAGTTCGAGTTTCACGATCTCATCCCACGTAGGAGGCTATCTTTCTCCAAGACCAAGACTCTTCTTGACGACATCTCCGGTGAGACACGCGACGGTGAGATTCTTGCCGTTCTTGGAGCTAGCGGGTCAGGTAAATCAACTCTGATCGACGCTTTGGCGAATCGGATTGCTAAAGGAAGCTTGAAAGGCAATGTTACGCTTAACGGAGAGGCTCTTCAATCTCGGATGCTGAAAGTTATATCGGCGTATGTAATGCAAGATGATCTTCTCTTCCCGATGCTAACTGTAGAAGAAACACTAATGTTCGCTGCTGAGTTTCGATTGCCAAGAAGCTTGCCTAAATCCAAGAAGAAGCTCCGAGTTCAAGCGTTAATCGATCAGTTAGGGATTCGGAACGCGGCGAAAACGATCATCGGAGACGAAGGACACCGTGGAATCTCCGGTGGAGAGAGACGGCGAGTTTCGATCGGAATCGATATCATCCATGATCCGATTGTTCTCTTTCTCGACGAACCGACTTCTGGTTTGGACTCCACGAGCGCTTTCATGGTGGTCAAAGTGTTGAAGAGAATCGCCGAGAGTGGCAGTATCGTAATAATGTCTATACATCAGCCTAGCCACAGAGTTGTCGGTTTGCTTGACCGTCTTATCTTCTTGTCACGTGGCCACACCGTCTTCAGTGGATCGCCGGCGAGTCTGCCGAGTTTCTTCGCCGGATTTGGAAATCCGATACCGGAAAACGAGAGTCAGACGGAGTTCGCACTCGATCTCATCAGAGAACTCGAAGGATCCGCCGGTGGAACCAGAGGATTAGTGGAATTCAACAAGAGCTGGCAAGAGATGAAGAAACAGAGCAATCATCAGCAAATCGTTACTCCGCCGGCTTCTCCGTACCCGAATTTAACATTGAAAGAAGCAATTTCCGCCAGCATAAGCAGAGGGAAGCTAGTTTCCGGAGGCGGCGCTGGATCCTCCGCCATAAACCGCGGTGGCGGAACCACAACTCTAGCCGTCCCTGAATTCGCGAATCCCTTCTGGATCGAGATCAAGACTCTCTCCAAACGCTCAATCCTCAACTCACGAAGGCAGCCGGAGCTATTCGGTATCCGATTAGCCTCCGTCGTCGTCACCGGATTCATCCTAGCCACCGTCTTCTGGCGATTAGACAATTCCCCAAAAGGCGTCCAAGAGCGACTCGGCTTCTTCGCGTTCGCAATGTCCACGATGTTCTACACTTGCGCCGATGCTCTCCCCGTCTTCCTCCAGGAACGTTACATCTTCATGAGAGAAACAGCTTACAACGCTTACCGGAGATCCTCTTACGTCCTCTCTCATGCGATCGTCTCCTTCCCTTCGCTCATCTTCCTCTCTCTAGCTTTCGCAACGACGACATTCTGGGCTGTCGGGCTCGAAGGAGGCCCAATGGGCTTTCTATTCTATTGCCTAATCATCTTAGCCTCTTTCTGGTCCGGAAGCTCCTTCGTGACTTTCTTATCCGGCGTCGTTCCGCACGTGATGTTGGGTTACACGATCGTTGTGGCCATTTTGGCTTACTTCTTGCTGTTCAGTGGCTTCTTCATCAACAGAGATCGAATACCAGAGTACTGGATCTGGTTCCATTACCTATCTTTGGTTAAGTACCCGTACGAGGCGGTTCTTCAGAACGAGTTCTCGGATCCTACGGAGTGTTTTGTGAGAGGTGTACAGATTTTCGACAACACGCCTTTGGGGGGATTGGCTAATGGGATGAAACTGAGGCTGTTGGATTCTGTGAGTCGATCGATAGGGATGAGGATTTCGAGCTCTACGTGTCTTACGACGGGTGCTGATGTTCTGAAGCAGCAAGGAGTGACGGAGCTTAACAAATGGTATTGTTTGCTCGTCACGGTAGGTTTTGGATTCCTTTTTAGGGTTTTGTTTTACTTGTGTTTGTTGCTTGGTAGCAAGAACAAGAGGAGGTGATAATGTAATTAACTTTCACCTGAGGATCCTTAAAACCAACAATATATACTGTATTTTGTGTTTCTTTTGTCCTTACTTTGATTTGTTGATTGATCGTTACTTTGAATTGTATACTTTTTTAACATGTTGTATTACTTTTGCCATCATAATAAAATACCATTCTTTAGGATTTTGAATTACAGAAATCACCTATGAATTTCTATATACCCTGTATTATTGCAACATGTCAAATAGACTCATTCAGATTGTGGATGCCGATGATGTTGAGCCACTATAACTTCACTAGCTTGAGTTTTTATTATTCTCCCCAAAACAAAACAAAAAATTATAGGACAAAGTCTTGGATATATATATGCTACTTTGAAGATTATGAACAAGAAGCTAAATTAACGATGGCGTTCACATGTGTGACGTGTCTATTTACTACCTTCTTCAAGTCAACTTTGCTAAGATGCCCATTCCACCGGTTCTATTGTTCTTCTACCAAACCGGTCAACGATATACTGCATTCTTTAGGATAATGCATCACAGAAATCACCTCTAAATTGGTTTATACGGCTTGAAGATTGAAATAGACTCATTGAGATTGTAGAAGCCGATGATGTTGATGATGATATTGTGCGTTCCGACGGTGAAGCTGTTTGGGTTTCAGCAACGGCGCAATTTTCGCTCCTTAGCAAAGCGTTTTAGCTTCAACGGAAAATCAGCTACAGAGCCCCAAGCTCAGGTTTTTGTTTTCTTGTTCGTATATTTTTATAGAGAATTAAGAATGACAAGGTTTTGTTTTTCCAATCGAATTTGTATTGACAAATGTGAAACTAAAAGTTCCTCCCAAGTTTAGCGATTGGTTACCAAAAGATGAAATCTTGATGCTCTCTTTGCTTATCCTCTCAACGGAAACCAAATTGTTATACTTCTTCATTGTATAAGGTGATTGATGTATAAAGACGTTAAAAGAATCTTGTACCATTTTATATCCATTTAGGCCTCTTTGGTTAGAGCGGATTGCTGGAGCCAAGATAACTAACACGCTTTCGATTGGAAAATCAGTCTATGGCAGGTTGGTAGTTTTTTGAATCAGATGCAAGTGTTTCTATAGTTGATATTTTTGACATGTTTTCAAGTATTGTTGTCGTCTTAAGACATATTGGAGTTGATTCCTGTATCATTAAGAACCATGAGAAAGGCACACCCATATAGACCATATAAGTGGTGAAACCTTTTTTATTTTATTTGGCCTCATAGTTGTATATCAATCAGACAATTAGAATATTAGGAAACAAGTTCGGGTGTATCAAGGTGCTATATTGCTGAGAAATATATTATGGTACTAGCAATGCATCAATCGAGTACATAGTATACATATGTATATCATATTGTTAGTGAATAAGATGTATTTGCATGTAGCCGTAAAAACATTGATCTATAGAGATGTTGAGTTGAAGATGGCCACTCACCAACCTTGAACTTGATGGTCATTTGATTGATTGACTAGGTTCAAATCCAAATGGATATACCACAAGACGATCCTCTCCGCGACATGAAGCTGGGACTTGTCCAGACATATCACACTCCAAGTGTCAAAGATATCAGTATCTTTCACTCTTCTTGCGATACTTTCACAATCAAGTAGGTAGATGTGTATTTAAGTCTAGTTTTGGTCGTCTCTCAGGGAAGTGAAATCTGCTGAAGGAAAAGGGAAAGGAATTCCGCAGTCTCTCTAAGGGCAAATCATTTGCACGTCTTCTCTGTTGTACCTCTCCGCAAGGTGCTCAAATCAAACTAGCTACTCTCTTTCATCATCTTTCGAGGCTGATTCCGAAAGTATTAACAGTATAGTCGGAATATGCTTACGGAAGAGCAGAGCAGGATCACCTCTTGACATCCCACCTGAGTATGTTTATGTTCCTCACTTGGTTTTGTTGCGTCTCATTCAAGATCAGATAGATCTCTGTTTTGAGTGTATTGACACTTTTTGGTTCTTGACGTGTTTGGTACGTAATTGCAGTGCAACTTTGATTTTCGAAGTGGAGTTGGTTGCTTGTAGACCAAGGAAAGGTGCGAGTGTTGGAAGTGTTTCTGAGGAGAGAGCTAGGCTAGAGTAAGCACTTTAGTCTTAACTTTTGACATTCTTCTCTGCATAGGCCTATATAAAAACTCTCTTTTTCCCCCTTATGGTTATGGTTGCAGAGATCTGAAGAAGCAGAGAGAGGATCTAAACAAGTCGCAAGGGAAGAGACCAAATTGTATCTCGTAAACATCATTTCCTGATGTAGCTTGAATCTAATTATGTACCATTATGTGATCTTTTTGGGGGTTTTAATTTAGAAATAATTACTGAAAAACTCATTCAACCAATCTTCACAAACATTTTCATTTAAATTCCCACCAAACTCTTTTCCTGTCCATCATCACAAGTGTTTTCTTGTAAACACATTCCCTCATTCTTGTGTCATCTCCACGTTTAACTCTAGCTAACCAGACTCTCTGAGCTGGATCTATTGACAATCCACCCCCATGTCGTCTTCTTTCCCATGTTTCTCTCCATCATTGTGACGATATAAGTATTCATGTCCTGAAACTCTAGCTGTCTTAAGGAATCCATTTGAATCCAATAATTGTCTCTCAACTTCCATAATCATCATCATTCATCACTAAAGGGGTTAATTGGATTCCATATCTAAAGAGATGACCCATATTTCACGCCTACATCAACCAACCTTCTCTTCCCCAGTCGAATCCGACACGTTCTGAGATGAGTCGCACACCACCTGTTCCACGAAATTCTCCTCTGGTTTGGGCTATCTTTTTGTGTCAGTGTGTTAAACGCCATAAACCGGAAATCCTTATTATTAAACCGAAACAACATTAAAACAAAGTACTCTCAAAGACTGTTAAACGCGATAAACCGGAAATCCTTATTACATCATTTAACCGAAACAACATTAAACCAAAGTACTCTCAAAGAGTGTTAAACTGGATAAACCGGAAATCCTTATTAAACGGAAACAACATTAAACCAAAGTACTCTCAAAGAGTGTTAAACGGGATAAACCGGAAATCCTTATTAAACGGAAACAACATTAAACCAAAGTACTCTCAAAGAGTGTTAAACGGGATAAACCGGAAATCCTTATTAAACCGAAACAACATTAAACCAAAGTACTAAAAAAACGTATTTAAACCGGAAATCAAGAGAGTGTATGTGAACCGGAAATCCTTCACGACGGATTGTGACAGATTCTAGTAATTAGTAAACGGACGGTAGGAATCCCTCGTTCCGGCGTTTTTCGCATTTCGCTGGTTCTTTTTATCACGACAAGAAGCGCCGCCGTCAAAACCGTCGTCAGGACCACCGCGGTCAGGACCGCCGCCGCCGCCGCCGCCATGAGGAGGAGAGAGAGGGAGTCCAAGCAACAAGCGAAGTAACAGCTCCATGAGCTCCCATTCCCGTTCTTGACTAAAAAAAGAATATTTACCGAAAATTTATGATCCATTTTTGCACGGGATCCTCCGTGGAAGAATAAAAAAATTAGCTTCATTCCAAATCATAACCGAAAGCTATATAAAAAATAATATAGGAGGATCTAGGTATACTCCTGAAGATTAATTCTCACAAATTTGAGCAAACAATAGAAAACTTTAATAGAAAATCTTTGTCAATAGAGAAAAAACTTTCTTTTTTTTTCAGAACCCCAAGAAGAAAAAATTCATTCAGAAGAAGAAATAAAAATTTTCATTTGATGTCGTTATAACTGATAACAATGATCAAACTCTGATAAATTTTTTTATTGATATCCATGAAATAACTAAAAAAGTTCCTCGATAGTTATACAAATTAACAAGTGAGTTGGAAGAATTGGAGGGCGAAACTGAAGAAAATGTACCAACAGAACCCATAATTCGTTCAAGAAAAGCAAAACGTGTAGTGATTTTTACTGATCAAGAGCCGGATAACAAGATTTATCGATCTTGTTGTTCAGATTTCACCTGAGGATCCTTAAAACCAAGAACATATACTGTATTTTCTGTTTCTTTTTGTCCTTACTTTGATTTGTTGATTGAATTGTATACGTTTTTAACATGTTGTATTACTTTTGCCATCATAATAAAATACCATTCTTTAGGATTTTGAATTACAGAAATCACCTATGAATTGCTTTATACGGCTTGAAGATTGAAATAGACTCATTGAGATTGTAGAAGCCGATGATGTTGAGAAAGAGATCCTATAACTTCACTTGAGTTGTTATTATTCTTCCCAAAAAATAAAAAAATTTATAGGATAAAGTCTTAAACATATATATGTGCTACTTTGAAGATTATGAACAAGAAGCTGATTTCATGATGACACTACAAATTACAAAATGATAACAACAAAATTGGGCAGTCCAATCCAGTTAATCATCCTGAACCGAACCGAAATTGTACAAAATTCTAGATCAGAACAATTAACCGGATTGGACCGAACCACAACCGGACTATGTCTGTAAACGCAACCGCTCTGGTTGCAGTTGAGAGACGACCAGTCAAATTAGGAGCGGTGGTTGCTCACGCGCCAGTCGATAGCTCAAAATCGACGGCGAGATCAGGGGTTTGGCCTGAGATGCTAGTGTGCTTCGCGACGGTGAAGCTGTTTGGGTTTCAGCAAAGGCGCAATTTTTGCTCTTTAGCAAATCGTTTTAGCTTTAACGGAAAATCAGCTACAGAGCCCCAAGCTCAGGTTTTTGTTCTCTTGTTTCCATAATTTTAGAGAATCAAGGTTTTGTTTTTCTAGTCGAATTTTTATTGGCAAATGTAAAACTACAAATTCCTTCTAGTACAGCAATTGGAAGATGAAACCTTTATGTTCGCTTTGTTCTTTGGCTCTCTCTGATAAGAATTGTTTTCCATCTTAGGCCTCTTTGGATAAGGAGTGCATTGACTTCTTACCCTGGTTAGAGCGGATTGCTGGAGCCAAGATTACTAACGCCCTTTCGATTGGGAAATCAACCTATGGGAGGTTGGTGATGTGTTGAATAAGATGCAAGTGTTTTTATAGTCCAGTTTTTGACTATTCATTTCGTGTTCATAAGTATTGTTGTTGTCTTGGACATATTGGATTTGTTTCCTGTGTCGGGCATGCTTTTCAGAGTCCATTCATGTAATGTAATGATCAGATTATTTGTTCAAAATCCTGCCATTTTTTGTCTCGTATTTGGTATTCCATCCATTTGCGACTAGTTTGCTAATATCTGGTCTGCAACATTTTGTGGCTGAAACTTTGTCAATTTCATTAGCTACCAAAGGCTGAAACTTTGTGTATAGCAATGTGTCTTGTTTACACTGACCAAAAATTTCAATTATTGACTTGTGAGCAGGGCGTTGTTTGCCTCAAAAGTAATTCATGCCGGGGACTGCATGTTGAAAGTTCCTTTCAATGCGGTATTGTATTAAAATGAGCTTTTTTTTCTTTGTCGTGTGGTGTAAGAACGATTTGAAGATCAATACAAGTCTGTTGTTCTAATAACTGAATTTTCAGCAAATAACTCCGGATGAGCTGCCCCCAGATATTAGAGTTTCATTGACCGATGGAGTTGGAAACATTGGAAAGCTTGCTGCTCTTCTTATCATCGAGATGAAAAGGGGTCAAGTAAGGTGGCGTGACGTTAATGTAATCTTAAAACAAGTCTCTCTTTTATGGGAGGGTTTTGGTTTCGACTTGAGTTTATGATTGATTCTGAATCAGAACTCTCGATGGGTCCCTTATATCAGCCGACTTCCTCAGCCTGCAGAGATGCACAGCCCGGTGAGATTTCCCTCTAGTCCTTACAGTGGTCCAGATTTCTGAATCTCTTTATTTTTGTTTCGGCCACATCTTTAATGTAAAATGTTTTGTTTTTGTCCTAAGCTTCTTATTTTCCACCTACAGTCCTACTCCTCCCTTTTTCTACCTTTTCGCCATTTCGTTGTCAATGCAGAATATTTGCAATAATGGTATCTTTATTCTCTCTAGATCTTTTGGGATGAAGATGAGTTCAACATGATTCGTTGTAGCGCACTTCACAAGGAAACTGTAAAACAAAAACTTCGGGTTGAAAAGGAATTCTCACTTGTATCAGAAGTAAGTATGTTTCCTTTAATGATCCTACAAGTGTTGTTTTTTGGTATTTTCCCTGCAATTTTCAGTCTTTGGGACGTTTTTCTTATCAAAACTACTTTTGGTGATTCTTTAGGCATTTAAGCAACATCTTTTCAATGTGATTGAACGCCCAGCTCTGGAAAATTTCATGTATGCTTATGCTTTAGGTGAGAAAGTTACTCTGCAACTATTCTATCTGTTTCTGGTTTTACTCAACCATGCACAGTCGTCCCTCACAAGGGAGGTTTTAATTATGTGTTACCTACTCACATTCTTTAGTTTGTTCAGACTCTAATCTGGATCTTTACTTAATCTGCATAACTTGTTGCTGGACAGTGGGATCTCGTGCGTGGGAAACCTCAAAAGGCATATCTCTGGTATTGTCTTCAGTATACTTCGGCGTTCTTCTTCAGTTGGCTTATGGTGATTTGTGGTATAGATAGATAGATGTTCTGACCATCTAACAGATTCCATTTGCAGACTTCATGAACCATGATGGGCTTTCTGCATCAATCGTTTTGAGCGATGAAGACAACCAACTCTCAGAGGTTTAATATTATGTGTTTGCGCACATCTTCTTTTATATTCTCTGTCACCTCCATATCTCATTCGATACATCAGCTAGAGTGAATCGACATTAGCAGAATCTTAAGTTAAAATATGCTGTACATCGATCTAGTAAAGATTCATGGTTCTTGATTCCCTGTTACTTTCTCTTGAATCTAAAGGCTTGCAAGTTGCAACACAGACTGAAACAAACCAGTACACACTGATTCTAAGTTTTCAACTTTGCAGGTCACTGCAGATCGTGACTACAGTCCTGGTGATGAGGTAGAATTATAACACAATGAGATTCACTTCTCATGGGATGTATTACTTTCGCTTTGTTTCTAGAAGAACATTCTCTGTGTAGGTGTTCATTAGGTATGGAGAATTCTCAAATGCTACACTCATGTTGGATTTTGGATTTACCCTTCCTTACAACATTCATGACGAGGTTTGTAATCTCTATCATGGCTGTAGCCGTAACAACATTGATCTATGGAGATGTTGAGTTGAAGATGGCCACTGTCATTTGATTGATTGACTAGGTTCAAATCCAAATGGATGTACCGAACGATGATCCTCTCCGCAACATGAAGCTGAGACTTCTCCAGACACATCACACTCGAAGTGTCAAAGATATCAGTATCTTTCACTCTTCTTGTGATACTTTCACAATCAAGTAGGTATTAAAGTTTAGCTTTAGGATGTCACTAACCCCAATACACACTATCAGAGCTTTCTGCAGATGTGTATTTAAGTCTAGTTTTGGTTATTTCTCAGGGAAGTGAAATCTGCTAAAGGAAAAGGGAAAGGAATTCCGCAGTCTCTTCGAGCATTTGCACGTCTTCTCTGTTGTACCTCTCCGCAAGGTGCTCAAAATCAAACTAGTTACTCTCTTTCATCATCTTTCGAGGCTGATCCTTAAACTGATTCTTCCAGAGCTGGATGATTTGTCAAGAGAAGCTGCACAAAATGACGGCCGACTAGCTCGGCTTCCCTTTGAAGACGGATGCAGAGAGTTGGAGGCACATAAGATCATCTTGTCTCATATCAATAGATTAAGTGAGGATCATAGTGCTTGCATCAAGGTACCAATGAAGGCTTGGCTCAGCTAATTGCCACATAGTGAACTGAATGTAGGTTTTGATAAAAGCTTTGTTGGGTGCTTTTGCAGGAACTGGAAGCATCTCATCGCCATTTTGTATCACAGAGATCTGCTATTAGAAGGCATATGGCAAGAGATCTCCTCTTCGGTGAGCTTCGTGTTCTGAGATCTGTAGCTGATTGGCTCAATCATTATTGCACAAACTTGAAAACTTGAGGATCCTTTTTGAGCTATAGAGCCGATTTTACAATCTCTACTGTAGTGATTATACCGTGAAATTGAGAAAATGGTGTAATTAGCAGAAGGAAAACATCCGAACGAAGCAGCCAAGAATACTACACCACACAAGCTGACTAGAAAACTGTCATAAGATTGAAATGAGGAAATAACTTATAATATACAAAAGGAAAGAGCCGTTTCTACATAAGTGATGCAAAGTTTACATGTAAGTGCATATTCACAGAGACTAGTAATGGAGAAAAGTTGGAAATTTCAGTTCCTTTGGTCTGAATACCTCACCTCGGTTGTCATCATTTCATAATGCCACCAAAGTGAGGATCATGAGCAACTGGGCTCATGATATATATGCCTTAACTAAGTCCGAGTAGTTGCAGACAAACCCTGTCCTTGGGCATGTTATTTTACCTCCCTTCTTTTCCGCCATTTCCTTGAGAGCCTGCGATTACATCACTCATCAATGTCACTGATCTAGCTCAAAACATTAGATTCCAAAAAAGTGAGAGAACAGAATCAACAGAAAAGCAGAAGTTATACAGGAACAGAAGCAAACCTTGGTGCTGTAGACGTAGCCATTGGGCAACACTTGTGGTGGGTTCTCTGTGTCCATTAGCTCCTTGGAAATATAGCAAACAAGCTTTGAATGGTGCTGCTTGGAGTACGGCAAAGGCATAGCTAGCTTCCGGAAGCTCTCTTGTGAGAGCGGATCCTCCTTAGTACAACCTTCTTCAAAACCATACCTAGGTCATGTCAAGGTACAAACTCATAATACAATAACAATCACATTATGGTGTCATTTTGAAATTTTAATTTCTTCTCCTTTTCTATTAGATGCGGAAAAAAGACAACTGTAAACATCAAATTTAATAAAGTTTGGTGGATACGGAGTTTTCAGTGCAGACAAGCCTGCTTGTAAGTAGATGTTCAATAGCGGCTCCATTGTCATTCCATACAACTTGCAAAATTCATATTTGAACTGATGAACTAAAACATCCCACTGCCGTAGTTCAAATAAAACCTGAAAATAGCGAACATGTCAGTTTAGCCTAAGCAATGCATTCAACAATCAATTCAGATTCAACAAGAGTTGGAAGTAACACCGTTTATTCAGCCATTAACAGAGAACCAAAATATATTCAAGGATTACTGAAGCAAGCGAGTGTCAGAAGAGACATTGATATCTCTAGCCAGGTTTTTGGTTCATTTTTAAACGAAATCAATCATTCAGTAATTCCATACAGAAAATAGAAGTTGATGCACCAATTTATCACTGAAGAGCCAAAGATTGGGTTTCGAAAAGGGGGTGAAATACAGTCATATCATCAAAAGAAGGAAAAATTCACCTTATATTTTGTGCATTCCGTAGTACTTTTAACAGCCAAAGTGGCCAGAACATGCTGTAATTCTTTCATATGGGTTGCTCCCCATGGTACCAGATGCTTTCGAGCATAAAGGATTGCTTGTTTGTAGCTGTCAGCGGTATCAGCTCGTACCAACTCAATGAATTCTTGCAGCCTTAGTTGGAACTCAAATTTGCTCTGTAATGAAAAGAACCAATATAATCATTCCTATAATCAACAGTGACAACACCTTCTCTTTTTTCATGATATGAAGAGAATAGAAGAAAGCAGTCTTCTGAAAAAAATTCACTAAATGTTCATTCATGAGATGCAGACATATATGCCTTATAACCAGAACGTGAAATGCCTCTAGCAATCATGTGAATTTGGTAAATAGCATTTGGTTCTTGTAGAAATTGGATAAACTTTGGACAAACCCAAGAAACCGCATGAAGTTCATAAACAAACGAAAGTAAATCTAAACCATGAAAGTACACAGAGAATGAGCACCACATACCTTTGACTTTTTCAACCTTGGTTTATTATCAGCACACCATGCTAGTGCAGAAGCTGCCTCCCTATTTTTAAGGGCGTCAATGACCTTCTTAGCTTCTCGAAATATGTCAATGTCGACAAGGTCCTGAAAAGACGAGACGTTTATCATTGGCATTTCATAGAGATGCAGTACAAACCGATAATCATTTTCACTGATTATAAAAAAAGGAACAGACACAGATCTATAGACTAATCATGCTGCAAGGAATTGAGAGCGGCTAGAAGTCTCCAAGTTATTTGGCGTTTCAAAGAGATGCAGTTCAAACGGAAAAATCATTTTCACTACTAGATTGACCATTGCTCAGAGACATAGAAACATAGCATGATCATGTTCCAAGGAATTACAAGTGCTAAGAAATCTCTGAATAATGTTATATATCATCAGTGTTAAGAGAGAGATACCATAATATTGCTGCTTTCTGAAAGCTTTGAAGCAGTCTCAAAATATGACATACGCAGCATGTAGTCCACAAGAATCCGTTTCAGTTTTGTGTTGTTCCACTCGGTAATATTTTCCACATCTGCTGAACCCAAATGATCGATGCGAGCACGGCATCTCTGGGCTTGCAAATTCTCCACATTGTTCCCTTCTCCCAACTGAATCACAAGACAAATAAAGCGTGTTAGCCATATGTCAAAGCCCCGTTACTGCGTTTAATAGAAACCAATCCAGAGAATGAAAACTAAGAAGAAGATGCAAATTATCTAAGTTTCAACAAGAGCAATATCCCAGATCAAACGAGATCCAAGGTTAAGTGGTAATCGCTCAATTATCGTGCTCTTAATCCAGAGATGTGGAATCACTTGACAAAATCGGAAACTTTGTTTACTGTTAATTAGGCAGCAAACCAAATAGATGCAACACCGATCAATGAGAGAGACGAAAAATCAACCTTTCTTTTGAGGCCTTGCAATCGAGATACAAGGCTAGTAAGACGGGAAACGGTTACGTCTTTGGACCAATTGTTATCAGCCAAATCTCCGACGCCAGACACAACGGAGGAGACGTCCTTCTCGAAACAACGGTGATTAGCACGGATCGTCTTCTTATAATGCTCGAATGGAACACGGAGGAGTTGGTGCTCAAGCTTGAGCGATTCCGTCAATTGACTCAATCTCGACGACGGCACGGGCGGCGACGGAGTGATCGTAGCAGCGGGTTCCGTCATCACGGCGTCGGTGTCTCCGTTGGTTACGGGATCGATTTCCATGGCGAAGAAAATGGAAAAAGAGAAGTTGCAGAAACTACGGATAAAAATTTGTTTAGATTTTGCCTTGCGGTAATCCTCTGAGTGATATTGTGAGAAACTAACTCATCAGAGAAGACAGACAGAAATACTACTCGGTGAAATTATAAACGACGTCGTTGTCACTCTCTCTCTCTCTCTCTCTCTCTATGCAGTTAAAACGACACCGTTAGGAATATGAATCAGATATATAAAACCGTCCGGTCTGATCCACCCCGAACCGAGAGTGCTTTTTGCGAGTGAATCCGATACGGGAAATAAAAAGTTGATACGTAGCGGTAAACCAAACAAATTTAATTAGCCTCTTCAAAACTATGGTCACTATTTTATCAAACTGAAAACCGAACAACAAGTTATCCAACTCTCATTTTGGTTCTTTTTCTTGGAATCTAATCCGAAAGCTCATAATACTGCAAGTTTCCAAATAAACTTTGATAGTTGCTTTATTATTTTTATGAATCACGATGTAAGTGAATATTTTCGTGATATATTAACTATTATAAACATGTACAATGTATATTGTTATATTGGGTTTTGTTATTTTGTCATGGTTAATGCTAAGTTTACTAGTTTAGTGTGACCAACTACACTCAGGAAGTCTAATTGATAAATGACATAAGCTATTTTATAAAGTTTTATTTAATATCCGAGTGATGCCTAGATTAGAATCATGTATGCTTAACAGGAAAAAAAACTGTCAATTACTGTGAAAAAGGATAATGAGTTAACTTATTTTCTCGATAAAAATTGCATCGACTAACTTTTCAAAATTTTAGGAACATATGTCATCAAAACTACCTATAAGATTTTGAGATAAGGTGATCGAACGGAAAAGTGACCATCAATCAAGAATGTGCTACCTATATAAGTCATCATGTTTTTTTCTTTAAAGATAAGCATCATGTAACACCACAAATACGAGAGAATCAAACCAAAAGAGATTAACTGTGTTTATTTAGTGTTTATTTAGTGTTTAGATCAACGATACATATGTAAACATATTGTTGGTTATTTTAAAGCTCAAACTAGGTAATCCTCCGTGCCTCGCGTGGAAACAAATTTCATTTTTTTAAAGGAAAAAAGTTCGCCAGCTACACGAAGTATACGCCGTGGCATGGTCAAACATCCAAACAATTTTAATGTATGCTTAGCTACACGAAGTATATGTTTCGCATAGCCACATGCATGAACTATATGTGGTTATGTGGCCAACTACACAACCATACAATTATTACAAAAGATTGTGTATTACATCACTTAAATAGCATCATAAATATAAATAATATTAATTTAAATTACTTATTGATAAATGATACAAAATATATATATTTTTTAAAATCAGTTATAAAAACTGATATTTTTATTAACTTATTTTACATCATTTTAATAAAATTGATACAAATATAAATCAGTTTACACCATTTTAAAAAATTAATATGAAATATAAATGATGTACACTGACATGGATTTGTATAAATTTTATTAAAGTGATGTGTAATAAGTTAATAACAACATCAGTTTTTATAAGTGATATTAAAAATTCTATTTTGTAACATTTATCATTAAGTAATTTAAATTAATATCATTTGTATAAATGATGTTATTTAAGTGATTTAATATCATTTAATTTTATTAAAATGAAATATTAAATTAGTATCAGCAATGTTAATATTAAATATTAAATATCAGTAATAAAAATAAAATAATACTAATTTAATATTTAATATTAATATCAATTTATTCTAATATAAATATTAAATTTTATTAGTATCACTTAATAAATGATATAGATTTGTATCAACTTTACTAAAATTATGTAGAATAAGTTAATAAATATATCAGTTTTTATAAGTGATTTTTAAAAATATATATTTTGCATCATTTATCAATAAGTAATTTAAATTAATATTATTTATATTTGATGCTATTTAAGTGATGTAATACAATTTTTTTGTAATAATTGTATGGTTGTGTAGTTGGCCACATAACCACATATAGTTCATGCATGTGGCCATGCAAAACATATACTTCGTGTAGCTAAGCATACATTAAAATTGTTCGGATGTTTGACCATGCCGCGGCGTATACTTCGTGTATCTGGCGAACTTTTTTCCTTTTTTAAATGATTATATTAAATTATTTACAATGAATAATTGGATTCACAATTTTCTTTTGTTTTGAATTTGTTGATATCAAATTTTATAAGTTTAGTTAAAAAATAATCACAGAAAATTAGGCAAAGCTTTCATTTGATTGGATCATTTTTAAAATTCATCAGTTTATGTTTTTCTGCGTTTTTCCTTTTTTTGCAAAATCACAAATCAAAAGAAATTTTAATGATCGGTCTCACACTTAAGTTGTTGTTTATGTGTTCCCTAGACTTGCAGAGAGTACTATATTTCCTCTACTTATACATTAAGATCATTTTTAAAAACACAATTCTCATATTTTAATATATTATTTCCCTTCCAAATACAGTATTTATCTATATTTTGAATAGGAATTACATTTGAATATAATCAATATCACTAAAGGTATTATAGTTATTATTGTGAAATAAGGAAAAAGAGCGAGTAATTTTGGGCTAACTTGTTTTTTATTTGTTACTATCCAAACTATAATTCTTTTGTGATCTTTACATATATTTTTTTGAAAAATGTTGGTCATTCTTTTTTGTTACTACTCGAATTATAATCAATATCACTAAAGGAATTATAGTAATTATTGTGATATAAGGAAAGAGACCGAGTAATTTTGGGCTAACTTGTTTTTTATTTGTTACTATCCAAATTTTAATTCTTTCGTGATCTTTACATTTTTTTTTTTGAAAAATGTTGGTCATTTTTTTCTGTTACTACTCGAATTATTATTATTGTGATCTTGAAATTTTTATTCGAATAAATAATTAACTTGTTTGTTGTTATTTTGCTTATATGATGTTCGCTACAGTTTCTACTACACGTCATGTTATCTATTAGAATATCTCAATATTGATGTTTGTGTAATTTGCTCCATTCAGCATGTATCAGCCGTCTTCATCTAATCTTCTTTTGGCACTTAGATCTCTACATCTCTGAGAAGAGATTCTGAATCTTCTCCTACAGTCGATTCATCCAATGTGTGACCTAATAGTAATTCCATGTTTGCTAACACGTTACTTTCCCACCATTCTCTCTCAGAGTATAAAACCAAAAGGTTACAAAATTAAAGAAATTAAAGATGAAAAACATTCCAGAGTTAACAAAACAGATCATTCCAAGAAGAGTTATTGATAATTGTGTCCCCTTCGTGTTTCTCGTTGATGATGATTAGTTGATTACTATAATTGCTCTTGTTTCTGAGTTATTATTTTTTCTACAATTACTCATTATGAAATAAGAGAACAGGGTCGTGATCGGATTCTAAGAGGGAGACTTGCGGGAGAATGGACATAGGGTTGTTTGAGAAATATAATAAAAACAGCAAAATAAAATCAAACAAAAATAAACACGCCAAACAAAAAGATCAAGAGATTGAGGTTTTCTTTATATAAAAAAAAAATTAAAAGAAAGAAAAGATTGATCGAGGCTGCGTGAGTCACCTTTTGTCAATTTTATTCTTCAGAGCTCTTGTAAATTTGTAATCCTCTGTTTCAAAACCTTCCACGACCTAAAAAAATGTACGATCACTAACATTCAAACAGTCATACACCTAACATATCCAAGTCAAAGAAAATACAGAATTCTAAACTACTTGGATAATAAGTAAAGACGTCGAAGATGGCCCATGTAATTTTGGTGTATATAGAATTTCTTTGAGGATTAGGGTTAATAATGAGTTTCATAATTATTAGATAGAGATGGACTTTAAAATTAAATCGTGAGTTGTTTTTTAAAGCGCTTTTTTAGAGAGGAAAAACAATAACCCAACAAATTATTAAATTACAAAAAATGTAAATAAGAGATTTCATTAATGGTAGTTTAGTCTTTTTAAATCTGACGGTGAATGAGAGAGTTTCATTCTGAAAAATCACTTCGCAAATAATAATATAGATTCTTGTTTTGTATTAAAAAAATTTTCTTTCATAATAGCGATTTACCACATTATGTGTTGTCACATTGTTGATAATACAACGTGTAAACATATATAAAGAAATTAGAATTATAGAATATCTTCATGTCATATGTTTATTCTGAAATAACACATTACTTCTTTTGATTGTCAATTCCATTGGTTGAGGTCAAATACATGTCAACATAGTTTACTCTATTGCTTAATTATTTTTACAACTGTCAAATCAAAACAAGAAAAAAGAAGAAAACAAACTAATTAAGAAGTAAGATCAAATATCATTTCTTCTTTTTCTTTTACTTCCATATCACAGAGATCAATATCACTTCTAATGAGAAACTAATATGCATTTTGTTTTATAAAAAAAAAATTGAATACTCTTTTGTTAAAAAAAAAAAAAACAAAAAAAAATGAATTACTAAAAAAATAAAAGTATAACAAAATAATTAGCCCGCTCCTGCAATGGCTTTATCCGCGCAAGGAAATATTTCAAAAGATTGTCATAAATACCCTTCCCTGATACTCTAATTTACATTTCACGCCAACCAAAACCAAAAGTAGGGAGCCGTTTTGTTTTCCTTTCGATTCTTGCTCGTCATATTCGTCAACGGCACTCTCTCTCTCTCTCTCTCTCTCTCTCTCTCTCTCTCTCTCTCTCTCTCACTCCTTTGTTAACTTCATTTACATCAAATCGACGTTATCCGACGCTGTTAATAAATCGGCGTTTCAATTTCTTCTCCGTTCGAATTTCGGATTATCCGTTTTCCGATTTGGCAAATCGCTGTTTATGGTAAGTTCATAAATCCTGGAGATCTTCTCTTTTGAATTTTGAAAAACAAAATTTGAAAAAACCTGAGTGATTCTTTAGTTTTCTTTAAAGCAATTTGAATCGGCAAAAAATATTCGCGTGCCAGATATTTTTTTGTTCTTTTTTTCGATTTTCCTACAACTAGAAAAGAGTAGAGAGTAGAGAGCAGAGTTAGATTTTCTCTTCTTAAGTAGAGAGCGGAGTTAGGTTGGCGACAAAATTGAAGAAATCGATTAGATAATTCAAGAGTTTAATTCTGTACTGTTCGAGTAATCACGCCGAGCATTTACTTCATTATTCTCTCCGTCACTGAGATTCAGGTTCGATTCATCATTTAATTTTTGACAATTCGATCCGTTTCTATGGTAATCCTTGATCAGTCCCAGTCTCTAGGGTTCCTGGTAGCTTTGAAGTTGTTAATGGTAGTTTGATCTTTTTAATTAGGCCTGATTCCATGTTTACTATGATCAAAGACTGAGTTTTTTTTTTTCACTTCTTTTGTTGATTGTGATAACTTTCATAAAACAAATTGTTTGTAAGATTCAAATGGAATACTCTTTTTTTTGGGGTGATTTACATGAAACTCCTCTGTAAGAGAGACTTTGCTGCGAAATGTGAACTTTTTCCTAGTCTAGTGGAGAAATTCAGTATATCTTTCAATCTATTGATTTGGTTTTATATGTTTTGATTCCAGCTGCAGTTGTACCAATGAAGAAGCTATTTTTCTTTAGATCTGGTAATGGAGCTGATAAACAGGTTCACTGCGAAAAAGCAGCAGATAGTAAGATGAAAGCCCAAGCTAGTAGTCAGGCTGAACAAGAGTTCAATAGTCCCAAGTCACATGGTGAAGTTTCTGGTGGTCCAGCTCTTAGACGCAGCCTTTCATTGTCCTCGGCTGGTTTCCTTTTTGATAAGTTTGGAGAAACTTCTACGAATGATCAACCTAGTTCTGCTAAAAGCCAGGATCATCACCGGAATCATTCATCTCGGTATGCTATTGGCCTTCTTATAATTCTCATTGCTTTATTGGTACCATACTGTAGTTGATCCACTGACGAACAATTTAATGTGGACTGTGTGCCAGATGCTTTACTCCAGAAAGACAAGTCAGAGAAAGGCAGTGTGAAGCAGAAAAGTTTCAACATGATTCATCTGGGAGTTCGTCATCTTGTTCTAGTAATGTCTCTAGTAAAGTTCTGGACCGTTATATTGATGGAGAAGAGCATTTAGAGCGGTGCAAGAAAAAGAGTATTTCTTCACAAAGCGATGTCTCTGGGAGTATTAGCCAAAGGAGGCTTCCACCCCGAGTCCAGTGGACAGTCCCGACGTCACCATCAGACACTTTGAATGACAAAAGAAAGTCCCACTCCTTTAGAGAAGCTAAAGGAACCCGCCTTCGTTACTCTTCTACTGATTGCGTGGAAGATGGATCGAGGCGTAGATCCCCTCGTTCGCTTGCAAGAAATGTCATTGAAAGACTCTCTCAGACTCATGGCAAGTCAAAGGGGTCAAACCATGAACCCATCACTATTCAAGATATCTACGGTGGATCCCTTGATAGAGCTTTTGACTCAAGCTCAGATGTCACGGCCAATGTTTCACTGGCTGAACATTATGAACCTGTGAACGACTATGCGCATGACTACGGAAAGCACCAGCAAAATCACATACATGGTAAGAACATGTATAGGTTTATGGAAGAGGGTATCGACTCAGAGCTGGAAATGAAAATCAAAGAAGCTGAGAAGAGAGTGAGATTGTTTTCTGAAGAATTGAAGCAGCAGCGATGCCTTTCTGACTGTGACTTTGATGTTTCATCTTTGGTTGGGGCGGTTAGAAAACTCGAAGATGAGAGGATCAACTTGGCATTTGAGAATGTAAATCTTCTGCGCTCCCAATTGGTTGAGAGGACTTCTGCCAGGGAAGAAAACAGACGGGTGAAGTCAGATTGGGACTTGCATAAACAACTACTAGAAAAGGAGAGGAGCGAGTTGCAGGATGGATTGGAGAAAGAGCTTGATAGAAGGTCAGGTGAGTGGACTTCAAAGCTCGAAAAGTTCCATTTTGAAGAGAAGAAGCTCCGAGAGCGTGTCAGAGAACTTGCTGAGCAAAATGTCTCACTCCAGAGAGAACTATCTGTTTTCAACGAAAATGAGACAGAGAGCAAAGATTTGATAACACATTTGGAGAGAAGAGTAGCGGAGCTGACCACGACAGCAGATGAATTGCATGATGAGAACTCTTATCTTAAGCAAACTCTCTCCCAGTTAGAAGAGACTTACGCAGGTGCTACAGAAGATCTTGATTTCTTAAGAAGAAACTTTGAAGAGAAGGATCAAGAATGCAAGGAGTTGCATAAATCTGTTACAAAGTTTCTGAGAACCTGCAAAGAACAAGGGAAGACAATCGAGGGTCTTCGAGATGGGGTTTCCGAGGAGAGCAAAAAGCAGCCGTCAGAGAAACTGGACCAGTTGGTCAAGAAATTGCAGGTGGAGCAAGTAAGGTTGACAGGGATCGAGCTTTCACTTAGAAAGGAAGTCGAATCAATGAAGCTCGAAACTGAGTCTCTTCGCCATGAGAACGTCTGTCTGCTGAATCGATTAAAAGGAAATGGAGAAGAGACAGACATTACAACTCTTAAGCTAGAGAATGAGTTGAAGATGCGCATCTGCTACTTGCAAGACCAAGGACTTTCAATGTTAAATGAGAGCAGCCAGCTGTGTTACAAGTTACTCGAGTTCATCAAAGGGAAATTAGCTCAGGATGCAGATTCAATGAAGGACGGATTAAGTGAGCAATTTATGATTGAGTCTGAAGTGAAAATCCATGGGATGAGGCGTGGAACTGAAAACCTGAAAAGAAGTTTGCAAACGGTAACCAATGTGGTGGCTTCAAATTCAGAATCAACTTGCTCAAGTAGGCCTAAAGAGCAAAGAAACCAGTCAGTTGAAGTGAGTTCCATCAATTTCTTACTTCTCTGTTGCATTCTCATTTATGTTCTTCTTAGGTGTACAGTATATGTGGCTAACGCTTTCCCCAATCTCATGTAGGAAACCTTGAGAGCCGAACTGAGAGCTGAGACTCTAATCACAAGTCTATTACGGGAGAAACTGTATTCCAAGGAACAAGAAATTGAACAGCTGCAAGCAGAACTATCAGCAGCAGTACGAGGTAACGAGATTCTGAGATGTGAGGTCCAAAGCACTCTAGACAACCTCTCAGTTAAGACCCACGAGTTAAGAGACCTCAAGCTCCAGGTATGATAATATCACATCCCATGTATAAAGAAATTGTTCCAAATTATGTGTGTAACGTTACTCTGATTCGTTTTGAAATCAGATGTTGAAGAAGGAAGAAAACATAAACCGGCTTGAAAGCAGTCTGCAGGAAGCAGCGAAAGACATGGCGAGCTTGAAAAACATATTACCAAAAGTTTCTGATGAAAGAGACCAGATGTGGAGAGAGCTGAGACAATTCTGTGAGAAAAACATGCTTTTGAACGCAGAGAACGAGACGTTGAAAGGGATGTTAGAGAAACTAGAAGAGAAAGTGTTAGAGAAAGAAGGAGAGATCACAATACTACAAGACACAATCGGAAGCAAGCGTCTCAACCTCCTCTCGAGTCCTGATTTCTTGGTATAAAGAGTCTTTTTTCTGTTTATACATACTTTTTCAGAGTTTTCCAGAATTTGGTTTTCTTTCACACCTTAATGATGGGGTCATTCTTTGGGGATTATAGGATATGATTTATCTTTCCTTCTTTTGGATTGCTTACTACACAGAGAGATTATATAATCTTAATCCATGTTTTTAATAATAAAAAAAGACGGAATACATAGAAAAAGCCAAGTAAAAATTAAAACAAAACCATATCCTATGCCTTAAGTAAAAATGACTTAACAGAAAGAAAAGAAATAAAAGTGAAGCTAATAAAAAACTAAAACAATAGAGAAAAAAACATCCTCCTCTAGGTTTGTTATCTCTTCTAACTCCACAATGCAGAACAATCAGTGGCCTTAAAAGAAACCAGCAGTGAAGAAGGATCATAACCCACCAAAAAATTGTTCTGTGCTCTGTTCCCAAAGACGCCCTCCTCTTGTGTCGGATCAGAACACAAAATCGCCAGACAATACATTCCTCCATCTCTCAAATACGTATTGTACTTGTCCATGACAAGATCCGCACCGCCGGAGAAATGCATTGTGATCACCGGAAAGATGTCTATGCTGTCGGAACCGTAGCAAAGCTTGTCGCCCATGAAAGTTACTCGATCCGCTTTGACAACGCTTTCCACTGCATCCTTCACTAGTTTGCAGTAGCTCTCGGGCAAGTACGTGAAAGTGGTTCCAGAGTCTATGACCATGTTCCCCTCTAAAGCGTGAAACGGTGTCCCCAACGTCTCGATGCGGTTATCTCCAACGCTGACCGCTTCTAGGTTTAGGTAGTAGAAACCTTGTTTCTCTGTCTTTATAAACATATTGGCTGCTACAGTCCCATCTCCTGCCACTATAGCATTAGTTCCAAAGTTGATCTTACTAGTTCCCTTACCGGAGAAGCAGTAAGACAAAAGACCAAAGAATCTTTCTCCCATCTGGTGGATGAGCGATGAAGCTCCCCAACCTAGACCAACTATGCCTGAACCGGTCGATAAAAAACCTGAGTTGTTGTGGCCACAACCAATCATTGTTTCAGGCATCACAAAAGGTTGGCCTGAAGTGGACTGGATCGTGACCGTCTCGGTCGCCAACGTCCCCATGGAATAGCTTTTGTCTACGTAGGTAATTGCGTAAGGACAAGAGTGGCCAGGGCCGTCGTCGCATCTTTTGGCTTTGTAGCTTGAGGATTTCGAAGGGTCGAAGATGGGAGCTTGTTGTTTGAAGCAGTTAACACAAGGCTGACATTGTATCCATATGAGGTTGCTTCCTGTGTCTAATTCAGCTTCGAACTCGACAGGAGGAGTACCGATTTGTAGTTTCATTAGATATTCGATGGTGTCAAAGACGGTATCGGCGTAAGGAGATGATCCATCATCATCACCGGAGAGACCGAGACGAGAAGAAGAAGAGTTAGAGCGACGGTGGATTAACTCGATGGTGAACCCCGCGCCGGGAGGTGATGATGATGAGGCAGTGGCGGTAATTAAAATAAAATAAGTGATAATGATTCGAAGAGAAAGAGCCATGATCATTGTGGTTGCAAGAGACAATGATCGACTAATATTTTGGGTTTTTGAGATACAGTGGCTACATGTTTTCATTCATGCACATATATATACACTTAGGTGTTTCTTGTCTAATTTGTAAATTTGTCTTAATTTGTCATCTTCGTCCATTTTTGTTATTTCCATTTTGGCCTCGTAGCATGGGAAATTTTACTTTTTTTTTTTTTTTTTTTTTTTGGAACAAGTGTCTTTTTTCTGTTCATACATATCCTTTTCAGAGTTTTCCAGAATTTGGTTTCTTTCACTCCTTAATCATCATCTTGTTCTTGTTTCTTTCTTCGAATATGGGGTCATTCTTCGGGGATTATCTATTATAATATTTTAAGTTTACCTTTTTACACACTACTAGTGTATGACCCGCACAGCAGTGCAGTGCGAGATTATGTTTTTGTTTTTTTTGTTTTTTTTCTTCTTTTTGTAACATGTTTTAATTTTAATGTTAATTTAAGTGTTGTATGTTTTTTATGTTAAAATTGTCAAGTATATTGTTAATTTGAATCTAAATTTTTGTATTAAGTGATTCAAATTTTGATGTATTAATTAGACTGTATTTATTTATTAATAATTAAGAAAAAGAAAATACAATAACTAAACACATGTCCAGACAATAAAAATATTACATCATGGTTATGTTATAACTGTTATACCAACTTAATCCATAATCTGAATAGCTCCAAACTTTTATATACTCTTGAACAAAATATGTTTGTGGTTCTAGTTTAATAAAAAATGAAAAATACATTTATGGATAGACTTCATGTAGTGACATTATGTAGAACCCGAAACATAAAAGAATGAAGTGTGTTGTGTTGTCGACATATGATTCTTTTTCCAACGATAGTAAAATCCTTTGTAAAAACATATGTCCCAAAAAAAAAAAAAAAAAAAACCAAACACCTGTCAAAACAGATGTCTTCCGTAGAATACTACTGTGTGAATCTTAGTCTTACGAATGAATTGTCTTCCACGTTCCATTTGCTCTTTTTGCTCGTTAATTTTGTTTGCTTATGAGATTTCAGTTTTTTACTCTCCGAAACCATCATCAGTTGCTAAACTCTACGAAATATTTTTTTAGAGAAATCGTGACAATTCAATTTAGGAAATCTGCAAACTTTAGTGACAACCAGATCTAGAATTCTCAGGTCAGTAAGCAAATTCTCCATATGATCTTCCTGCCATGTCGATTTCCAGTTATCGTTAAAGTGGATTATGGGTTTAATTTGTCTGTGACTTTCATTACAAAAGTCTTGGTTTTTTGTTTTATTTTATTTAGTATCAAAGTTGTTTCGATTTGGTATTATCGCTAGTTTTTTTTTATTATTCTTTTTGCAGATTTTTAATAGAGAATGTATAAAACGGAAATCTTTGAAAACGGAAATCTTAGATTATGGTATTATCTAGATAATGCATAAAATGGAAATCTTTGATTATGGTATTATCTACTCTAAAAGGAATTGATTGTTGGTTTAATTGAACCAAACATTGGTTTGATTTAAGTGATATTTTAGATTACTAAATTAACCCTCACTAAACCTGTTTCCAAACAGATTATTTTCACAAAGAGAGATGGTTTTTTTGTCCAAAAAAATAGATGTACTTCTCAATTAATAGTAAAGAGATATGAGAAGTTGACATGTGTCTATCATATGTGTCCTTTTTAATCTTTTTAAAATTAGAATTTATTTTTCTTCTCCTACTTTTTGGGTTTTCATTACCTTTAATTTAAAAACAATTATTCATCACCAAATCAATTCATATGTATTCATTATAATTTTTTTTGTCTACTAACATATATAATTTTATTCAAATAAAACACTCAATTTTTTATTCAACATTATTAGAAAAAAATTATATATGTACTTAACAAAAACTAATTATTAAAAATCATATCTATCTATTATAATATTTTAAGGTTACCTTTTTCACACTACATGAGAAGCTGATATGTTTCTCTCTAATTTGATGACATGTGTCCTTTTTAATCTTTTTTAAATTATAATTTATTTTTCTTCTCTTTTTAAAAAAAAATAAATTTGAAAAAAGTTTAACTATATAATTTATTTTTCTTCTCCTTTTTTTAAATAAATTTGAAAAAAGTTTAACTATACAATCAACAAAAAAAAATTAATATTTTACTTAACATTATTAGAAAAAAAATATATGTACTTTGACAGAAACTAAATTTTTAAAAACCATATAAAAACTTTTCAAAAAATTTAACTAGAAAATCAACAAGAAAACATATAAATCATGTGTAAAATATACTTTCAAAATATTTATTTGTTTTGATTTTTTTTTAAATCACTTACCTACATAAATATGTACATTAACTACACATTTACTAGAAAACCTGTAAATCATGTATAAAATGTAACTTCCAAAATATTTATTTGTTTTGATTTTTTTTTTTAAATCACTTACCTACATTAATATGTACATTAACTACACATTTACTCATACTAAAATTTATTTGATTAGAAAATTAAAAAATATTGTGTTCAACATTAATTATAAAAAACTATATATGTACTTTAACAAAAAAAATAATTATTAAAAATCATATCAAAATTAATTTTCAATCAATTTTGAAAAGAAATTTAAATATACAATCAACAAAAACAAATTTGAAATTTTTTCTTGTGATTACAAAATTAGATGATTTATTTAGATCACTAACCAAACACAGAAACACTCAATATTTTAATCAATATTATTAGAAAAAACAAATATGTACTTTTAAAAAACCATCTCAAAATTTAGAAAAGAACTTTAACTATAAAATCAACCAGAAAACCTCTAAATCATGTATAAAATGTAAACTTCAAAATATTTATTTGTTTTGATTTTTTTAATCACTTACTTACATATATGTATATTAACTACACATTTACTAGAAAACCTCTAAATCATGTATAAAATATAACTGTCAAAATATTTATTTGTTTTGATTTTTTCTTAAATCACTTACCTATATTAATAAGTACATTAACTATACATTTATTCAAACTAAAAGTTATTTTATTAGAAAAAAAAAATATTGAGATTAAATGTAAAATAAACTCAGCTCAATATCTAATGTCTAATAATTCTTCATAGTTTAAAAGAAAAGAGAAATTAATATACAACGAGCAGGAGCTCATAGGAAAACAATACAACAACAATTCAAGCAATACACACCTTCAAAACCACCAAATGGACAATATACTATTTTCATTATAATATAGGAGTGTCATTTCCACCACCGTACGGAAACCAATTCCAACTAGACGATCCTTTGTACCACCGATCAAATAATACAATCAAATAATTCAAACTTCAAATATTCACTTCGATAACTATACTATCATCTTCAGACGACACCGCACGATGTCTATAAGTTTTTCAAATTAAATTGTGGATTTCAACCCAAATTCATCAAGAAAATTAGATGTCAACCGAGTAATCAAAAACCTATAAACAATGCAAAAACAAGCTATGAAATAATAAACAGGAAATAGTTACAACCATACAATAATCTTTACACAATTGTTTCTAACAACAGTTGTTAAGTGTTTCAAATTATCCTCCAGATTTCGTAAAACTTCATTACAAAATGATTAAATTTCACTATAACATTTCTAATTTTCAATGATATATAATTAGCATATAATATTTAATTCAATCATATCAAATTGAAATATTGTTAAAAAAATATATGGTCGAACAAAAAAAACCTACCACGTAGTAAATTTAAATACATAATTTTGACAAGCATAAAATACTAATTTTGACTTTTTCTTTTGGATTGCTTATCGCAAAGTTGACTTCTTCAGTTTCTGATGTACTTGCTACATGATAGAAGGGATTATATAATCTTCGGGCACAAGTTTATGAAAAAGAAAGTTTGTCAATTCTATCCAATAAAACCACGATTAAGTCATTACAGAAAAGAAATACTTAAAAGTAACTTTGGTTACAAACCAATATGCTAAATGTTTTATACTTATACATAGTGTTTTTTTTTTTGGTAAAAAAAATATATATATCGGATCATACACTATTTTTTGTACTTCTTCGTTATAAGAGAAAAAAATATTCCGCTGCCGGGAGTGGAACCCGGATTTTTAACCGATGTGCTACAGCGGATCAAATTTACTTATACATAGTTGGTACTTAATTATAAAATAAAAATAATAGTTGAAAATCTCTCCAGATTCTGAAGAGATTTTCATATGAAAATAATAGTTTTCATATTAACGGTAGTTAAATGTTGGAGAAAAGTAATACTACTGTTAATTAAAAAAAGGTCAAACCGTTAAAAAGTCAAAGTTAAATAGCGAGACAGATACTTCAATTAAAAAAAAAAAAAAAAAAAAAAAGACAATAAACACGACGGCCGCGACTATCGCTTATTAATTCTCTCTCTCTCTAAAACCAAAAATCCAACGTCTCCGTCTCTTCTTCGAACGCGTCGTCTTCTTCTCTATATTAACCCTTTTCTCCTTTTTTTTTGTTTTTTTTTTGTACACGAATCTTTCTATTCTCTTTGTCTCCTCATTGATCTTGAATCGAATGATGGATTATTATTCTACGCCAAGTTTCTGAAAAGAACAAAAAAAAGGAACCCTATTATTTCCATCTATCCTCGATCTTCATCAGGTATTCAATGTTTTCTTCTTCAATCTCTGACGATTTTAACCAATTATAATCTCTTCCAGATACTCGTTGATCGGATTGATTGGTCGTATTTGAAAATCCATGTTGGAGTTTATCCCTTTTTCCGAATCGTTGATTGCTATTTTTTAATTTTTTGGTGGAATGCAGATTAATGTTGTTTACATATGTGAATGCGTGTTTGAATTCTGAAACCTGGGTTTGTGGAGTTGGAATCGACGAGAAGATTGGGTCTCACAATATAGTTATAAGCACTGATTTGATGAACGATTTGATTGCTGGTTCCTTTGGTTAGAGAGAGACGAGAGAGAAAGAGAGAAGAGTGTTTTAATAAAAGCTTAACATGTGAATTATGGTATCTACAACATTTAGGAGAATTGTATCCCCTTGTTGGAGACCTTTTGGTATTGGTGAAGGTTCGGTTACAGGTAACGATGATCCTAATGGCCGTCTCGACGGTCTCTTGTGGTACAAAGATTCCGGTCACCACATCACCGGAGACTTCTCAATGGCTGTTGTTCAAGCCAACTCCATTCTCGAAGACCATAGCCAGTTAGAATCCGGTCCTATTAGCTTGCACGATCCAGGACCCGAAGCGACTTTTGTTGGTGTTTACGACGGTCATGGGGGACCCGAAGCAGCTCGGTTCGTGAACGAAAGACTCTTTTACCACATGAGGAAGTGTACGTCGGAGCAGAGAGGGATCTCTCCCGATGTGATCACGAGAGCGTTTGTGTCGACAGAGGAGGAGTTTCTTGGTTTGGTCAAGGAGCAGTGGAAGAAGAAGCCACAGATTGCTTCTGTGGGAGCTTGTTGCTTGGTTGGTATCGTTTGTAATGGACTCTTGTACGTTGCAAACGCAGGAGATTCGAGGGTCGTGTTGGGGAAGCTCGAGAGTCCGTTTAAAGAGATGAAAGCTGTGCAGCTGTCTACAGAGCATAACGCTAGTATGGAGTCCGTGAGAGAGGAGCTGCGTTTGCTGCATCCGAATGATCCGAATATTGTGGTCTTGAAACATAAAGTTTGGCGTGTGAAAGGGATCATACAGGTTTCGAGATCAATCGGCGACGCCTACTTGAAGAGAGCCGAGTTTAACCAAGAGCCGTTGTTGCCTAAGTTTAGAGTCTCGGAGCGTTTTGAGAAGCCGATTATGAGAGCTGAGCCGACGATAACGGTTCATAAGATTCATCCGGAAGATCAGTTTCTTATATTTGCGTCGGATGGTTTGTGGGAGCATCTAAGTAACCAAGAAGCTGTTGATATCGTCAACTCTTGTCCACGCAATGTAAGAAACTTTCACTCTACTCGTTTGCTGTCAAGATTTTGTGGTGATCTTGTTGCATTTTGTGGTTTTGTTTAGGCTGTGGCTCGGAGGTTAGTGAAAGCTGCGTTACAAGTAGCAGCGAAGAAGAGAGAGATGAGGTATTCGGATTTGGAGAAGATAGAGCGAGGGATCAGGAGACACTTTCACGACGATATTACTGTCATTGTCGTTTTTCTCCACACTGCAAATTATGGGATTCGAGCTCCGGTCTCCGTCAAAGGAGGTGGTCATCTCTCAGGCAATGCGTTTTTATAGTTTTTTTTCTTTCTTTTAACTCAATAATAATAAATAACCCCAAAAAATTCTAATTTATTCGTTTTTTTTTTTTTTTTGCTTTTTATCTTTTACAAATGTTTCGTCTTTGGTTTGTTTGCTCAGAATTTCAGATTGTCTGATACTTGCTCATATTATTTTCTTAACTCAAATTTGTAAATTATATCTCTGTTTTTTCAAATCCCTATTGCATTCTCAGTTATACGAAAAGTGAAAGTGAAAAAATAAAGATGGAAATCTCTAAGAAAATGTTGCAAAACAAAAAAAAAAAAAAAAATCAAAACTTGTGGCAGTCAATTAAAGGTTCAATTGGACAAGTGGAAATCCATTTTCCGTGAAAAAAAAATCTAACCGGAGCTGAGAAGACGAAAAGAAGAATATGAGTGTCGGAGTGAGAGTTAGCGTCTCATCCCCATCGCTTTCGTTATCCTCGAGGAATTTCTCAGTTCCTTCATCAGCTCTCTATGTTGGTCGGAAATTCCGACCAAGCTCCGATATTTACTTGAATCGGCGGTGTAATTCCGATGGGAAACGCAGAACCAAACCATTAGTGGCTGTTATTGAGTCAAGGTAATCAAATTTGTGTTTCTTTATCTGAGAAGCTTTGGGGGAATCCAAATTGAGAGATTCCATGTTTGTGCTGGTCTTTGTGTTAGTCGAATGCCGGAGCTTGATTCTTCTTCTGAACCACTTCAAGTGTTCGATGGAACGACAAGGTTCGGTTTTAAAAATTATGCTTTTGTTTCATCTCTGGAAAAATAACTAATCTATTTTTTGAAGGTTGTACATATCTTATAGTTGCCCATTTGCTCAGCGTGCTTGGATTGCTCGGAATTACAAGGTTTACATATAATCTATGTTTATCGCTATTCCTGATTCTGTGTAGATTCGAAACTCGAAACTGCTTGGAGCTAGATCAGTTTTCTTTTGTTGTGTAGGGTCTGCAAGACAAGATAGAACTTGTACCGATTGATCTCACGAACAGGCCTGCTTGGTATAAGGAGAAAGTTTACTCGGCTAACAAGGTGAAACCTTTTTTCTATTTTGCTTCATGACTCTCTCTCTCTATAGGAGCTTTATAGTGTCTTGGTTCTCTCTGTTATATCCAGGTGCCTGCATTAGAGCACAATAACCGAGTAATAGGAGAGAGCCTTGACCTGATTAAGTACATTGACACCAATTTCGATGGGCCTTCACTTACACCCGATGTGAGTATCAATATTTTTACTCATAAAGTGAACCTCTGCTTACAAGAGAGACTGATAGACATATCCATGGAATAACAACAGGGTGTAGAGAAGCAAGCGTTAGCTGATGAGTTACTCTCCTACACTGATACTTTCTCCAAGGCTGTGAGATCCACATTATTTTCAGGCGCCGACATTGATGCCGCAGGTGATTAGAAGATGATGAAGATATATATATATATATATATATCTATCTTCCTCCTGTGTTTGCAGAAACATTATTTGTCTTGCATTTCTCTTCAGATGCTGCGTTTGATCACATGGAGCAGGCTCTTTCCAAATTCAAAGACGGGTCTTTCTTCCTTGGCCAATTTAGTTTGGTACAGTTTATCTTCTTCCGCACATATCAGCTTTTTGATGCTGAGCTGAGTCTAAAATGGTGAACGATTTGATTATACATGAAGGTTGATGTTGCATATGTTCCATTTATCGAGAGATTCCAGCTTATCTTCAAGGATGTGATGGATGTGGATATTACATCTGGCCGGCCTAACCTTGCCCTTTGGATTCAGGTTACGCCATTTTCATTGGATCTTAAGACCAAATCTCTCTCAAACACTCCTATGCTAATCTCTGGTTCTTTGCGCAGGAGATTAACAAAATACAAGCTTACACAGAAACCCGTCAAGATCCACAAGAGCTAGTTGAAAAATACAAGAAACGAGTCCAAGCCGAAACACGTCTCTAATCAGATGATATATTGTAACCAACCAAGATTTATTTATATATATATATATATATATATATGTATGTAATAATAATTTGATTGTAGCATATAAAGGATTAACAAGCATCTACAAGAGAGGCAACAACTGTTTTTCATTTATCTCAGTGATCATGAATAAGACCAAGAAAATCTCCAACTAGAATGAAACTGCACCTGCTTGCTTTTCCTTCATTGCCCAATAAGATCCTGCTTGCTGCTTCATTGAAAATTCAGTGCGCGCAGAGGGGCAACGTGATTTCAGAGATATTATACAAAATCAAACCAAGCTGAGTACGATCCCAAGTGCCCAAAGTTGAAAACAGAACTAAAGCATCATAAGAGTCTTATACTGCTTGCCCAGCTAATTGTATCCAGAGAGAGAGAGAGAGAGAGAGATTAGTCATGCTTTCTTCAAGAAGAAGAGAGGTAAAATGTCGCTGGACAAGTCTTCCATTCCTATGTGTATATACTGAATGCAAATGCCCGAAAAAGAAAGCTTGCTACTTCTTCTTTAGCAGTACCCTCCATATGTTCCTCATATAAACAACCAAAGACCATACAGAGAGCCCTGCAGATACATAGAGCAACCCAATACCCGACGGTAATAGTCTCTCAAATCTGCTATCCCGGCTTGCAAGAAGTATCGTTAGCGCTATCATCTGCGTTGCAGTTTTCCACTTCCCCAAGCTATTTACAGCAACAGCCTGAGAACGTCATCATCATCATCAATGGTGTTTATATGAATAGAAAAAAGATGGAAGAGAAATGCATTTCCATATGATAGTAAAATGAAAACTTCACCTCTGAAAGCTTGCCGTTCTGAGATGCAGCCCATTCTCTTACTGCGGACATAGTAATCTACAGTGCAAAGTATATTACCGAATAGTTTAGATCAGAGAGCCAATGGGTGCACATTAATTAGTGACATCTAAGAATAAGGTAAACTTTATATATCTTACCTCTCTACCAATAATGGCAATTGAAGGTACTGTCACTAACCATGGAACTGGTCCTAAGACAATGGCGTCCATAGGTTTAGTGCACAGCAAAATCAATGTTGCTGCTACCATAAGCTGCACAACCACAACATAAATCAGAAAGATAAATCTCTCATTAGACGAAGAAAATATAACTGGAGATGTAGCTAAGGAAGAGGGTCCTTTACCTTATCTGCCACTGGATCCAAAAATGCACCAAACGCAGAACCTAGTCTCATCTGAAATGTACATATCATCACCGTTAAAGCTTGTGATTCAAAGTGCCGGATAGAATCCAGAGAAGATTAATCTATGCAGAAGATCACGGAAGGATAAAAAATGAAGTACCTTCCGCGCAATATAGCCGTCAAGCCAATCTGTAATGGCTGCTGCAATAAAAATACTTGTTGTGGCAGTTTTCCCCCACCAGCAATCGACGTAAAAGGCTACATTTTACATTTTGAAACAAACAAAGAGATGAACACAATGCAATGAGATCAAATCAAAACCAGGAATGCAGCAGCAGAATCAGCATCAGAAGATCCAATTCAGATTATTAATCAATCAAACAAATACGAAAAGCTTAACAATTTTGGTGGTGGTAACAAGTGAAGTACTCATAGCAATAAGCTCAATTCAAAAGAGGAGAAGGAGAGAATCAGTATCAACTGTCAAATTCAAGCAATCAACAAAATTCTGATCTGAAAATGGATTTGATAGAGCTAGAAAATTCACAATTGCCATCTTCGTTTAGATCTGATGATTAAATCCAATCACACACTGAATAAGATATGTACGGACAATGACTCCACGATAATTCAGAGTCGAAACAACGTACTTGCGACGAGAATCGGAACGGCAGCTACACGGCCAAGGGTTAATACGGTAGGCAATGTAAGCACTTTAGAAGATAGCTGTGGCGGTGGAGGCAATGGCGACGAATGGCGATTACGGAGGAAAGAATCTTCGCCACCACCTGAACTGTTCTGATCCGCCGTCACGGCGTCTTCTTCACCCATATCCGCCACAAGACCTGATCTGTGAATAAGACGATCCGCCTTGCCTTTCGTTCCGAGGAAGAGGAAGAAGAGAAGCAACGAAGGGCGGTGGCGAGTGGCGACACCTCCCCTGAATCCGGAACCCTAAGCCTTTATGGAACGCACAACGGCCAATAATAATGCAGCTTGTGGGGGAGCGACTAACGTGCGCCGATGAGGATGTAACGTGCGCCGTAGATTGACGTCGGCTAACGATTGTTATTGAAGCAAATGGCACTCTTTTGCCTAATAAAGGAAAGTGGTCCAGTGGAGTAGTTTGGGCCTTGTTTAATTTTTCGAGCTGATTTGATTACTAAGTGTCATATTCCAATTGCAATCTGCCCAATGTCAAAAATTTGTTGTATATTATTTACGTCACAGTTTTTATTCATATGGAAATTATCCTCTCTTTTTTTTGATGAAATGATTCATGTTTACTCTAGTTCCAAAGCAGTATTATCTTGGAGTAGATAAAGTTGTATATTTTTGATGATTAATTTATATACGAGTGGTTATGTTTTCTGCACCGACACTAGCTCCTTTGTAATATACATCCACATCGAATAACCAATTTTTATTATAGAGGTTAAGTAAACACAAGGAATGTTAATATCAAAGCAATTTGGATGATGGGCGAGTTTGAGAGTGTTTAGACTGCCTTGGCAACCGCAACATGCATAAACTAGAAACGTTTGTCTATATCTAGTTTGCTACGTAGTTGCAATATACAAATTATTGCTATCTTTTGGTTTTACAATGTTGCATTAACCTACGCAAAGTATCAATAATTTGGTTATACATTCATTGTTGCACTAAAGTAGTTCCTTGTCTCATACTCTACATCTTTGAATTTTTTTTATCACAGTTACAAGTTACAATTGTCACATGCTATCCTTCTGCATGTGGATTGTTAGAGGAAATGGTGTTGTAGATTCTACTTTTAATCTCTTATCCTTCTCCGTTTTTAGGTTCTAATTACTGTTTTTGTGACCATCATCCCACACTTTTTATAGATTCGAACATCTATACAACGTGAGAGCATCATAACACACATGACACATACAAAGTGAGAGAGTATATCATGGGTTACAAAAAAGAGCACTGGCCTATCAATGATAGAAACCCTGAGAAATACATGTACTCTATACGTGAGAATCGAATTTTGTTCCAAGCATCATTTTGAATCTTTTTTTGAAAGATCGAAATCAATGACCAAAATTGATGAACCAGCGCTTATGATTTGTGAATGCCAAAATTGAAACATCTTTAAAACAAAGGATCGCCTCCTTGCGTGTACTTTTTTCGAACAAAATAATATATTGCTAGGCGTGTTACAAAGCACGACTTCCATCAATCTTATATCACAAGAGAGAGTCTATATAAGTTTCATTCCTATTTATTATGGATCGGTTCAATTTTGTCGTCATTAGTTCCAAAACCCTATATCACAAAAGTGTATAAACTTATCTTAAGTTTGATATTTTTGAAAAAGAGGGAGAGCATATGAACATCTAAATCCTAATTACAGACAACTTGATTAACTTTTCACAACACAATAGTTATCAAAGCCAAATCCGAAAGTCCAAATGATATTTGAACAATTCGTAGTCAAAATAAGAAAGATTATGATATATGATATAATTTTATCGTTTGATTAAATGTAACATGTGAAGCGCATTTTCATTGATATATGATAGATTTATACAAATCTAGGACAAGCTTCCTTTTTTTTTTGCCAGATTTAGTTATCTACAAAAGTCCTTTACCAACTCCTAAAGCAATTGTCCTTTACCGACAAAGCGACAACCATTACAATCCCCACAATTATTATCTTGCATATTTTTTAAGTTAAGGTGAAAAAAACCAGTTCACCTATCTCTTCAAATGAAATATTTTCGTGAACACAAATATGATCTTTAGTCAATTTTTTCTTTTTTTGATAAAAATATGATCATTAGTTTTTGAAGTTCTGGAAAGTAGATAGAGAGTGCATGATCTCTTTACAAAACTATCATGGCATGGGATATATAAGCAAAAAAAATATCTAATGGTAAAGAATTAAGAGAGATGAAACGAAAAATATTGTCTAAACTATTTGACCTCAATCATCACCGCTTTGTAACATTATAAAATGTCTTAAACCGAAAGTTTATCTTTCTTAGCGTTTAATGTCGCATATACGATAGTAGAAAGACTGTTTTTTTACCGCAAATAATTCGTTTTCGCAAACTCCAACAATACAATTGTATCCACCACTATTAAACCAACTAAATTCAAAATTGCAAATTAGGAATTTGTACATGTCATAGATATATTACAATTTTATAACAATATTATGTTTCAGTTTTAGTTATATATATTGTAATTATTTTGAATGAAATTTTGACATAAATAAAAATATTTATATAATAATTATTAAATGTTGTTTTGTTTTTTTTTTTTAAATTACATTTTTAATTAAATTAATTTAACTATTTTAAGGTTAACTGATTGTTTAAAAACGACACATTAGCATAACTTTGCTAGATTTTTGACAAACCAACTGTAAAATGTGAATTTCACATCAAAAATAAGCAACTGGGTATAGCCTACCCTATAGGAGTCAAAAAGTTAAAAGAAAAAAAAAAAAGTTTTTTCTAATGAGAGAAAGAAAGAGAGACCTTTTGGACTCTGTGTCAAGGAATCGGAGTCGACGCAGTCAAATTTCACATGTAATAACCTCGTCGACAATCTCGCCCTTTCCATGTGATTTCTCCACTTCTCCCTCTCCTCTCTCTCTCTCTCTCTCTCTCTCTCTCTACTGCAACTTCTTCCTTCTCCTTCAACCTCAGTAGTCGCGAAATGATGATCAACAACTAGCCTGGATCTTCTTCTTCTCACCAGATTTCCCAACTCTCACCGTGCTAGATCTCTTTTTCCGGTTAACGAATGAGGATCGCCGCCGCCGCTTCCAAGCCTCTTAATCCTCTCGTCGCTTTCGAGCACAAGAGGTTTCGCCTCCTTTCCCCTTCCTCTACATTTCCGTTTCTCTTTCTCCTTTTTTCCTTGCTGGTTTTTTTGCTGTAAATGTTCATGAACTTGCGCTCTCTCTTTTGCTTCGGTGTAGAGCGAAATGTTGTATCTCCGATTACCGGAGTTTAACATTTCTTAATCTGGCTAATTTTTGTGTTCAATTTGCATTTTCTTAACAACTGGTCTGGATTTTGATGTTCGTTCGTTTTGATTTTGGAGTACGTCCTAGTGCGATTTTTGTCCAGTTAAACCAATGGTGACTGACTATTGCTCTCCATTTGGCATAATCGTCAGTGAAGGTCGTCAAATTCAGTATTAGGAACTGGGATTTAACTAAATGTTCTCGTGGTGTTCAATTGCTTAACAATTTCTGTGGTATAAAAATCTAGGAAATCTGTATATTTCGTGTGAGTTATAGATGGGATTTAATATATCAGTATTATTTTGGGAATTCATATGGCTATTTTTCTTATCAACAGGGATGCATATGGATTTCCTGTGAGACCTCAACATGTGCAGAGATACAGAGAATATTCTGATATTTACAAGGTTCTATCTCCTATTTTCTACACAGGATATTCATCCACATGGTTTATTGGAACAGCTTGGTTTTCCTTTTAATTTGGTTATGCCCGTGCTATTATGGTGAGAATGATGTTTCCATTTAGAATCGTTGTTATGGGGATAACCTGTGGAAAATATATCAAACTAGACCAACCTAGAAGTACACACGCCCTGTAGAACTACATACCTTAGCTACCAAATGCTTGTGATAAGTTCGTTTTGGTTCTTGGAATGGTAGGAGTTTCTAAAATTCCTTTTTAAAATAAGTCCCCTGAACTTGTTATGCCTCTCTTTGCTTACGAACAGGAAGAAGAAGAAGAAAGGTCGGACAGGTGGAGCAATTTCTTGGAAGATCATGCAGAATCGAATGAGTCAATTGCAAATGGATCTTCTGGAAATAGTCATGCACCGTCTACTGAAAGTAAACAGGAAAAAGAAGAGGAAGTAACCAAGGGTGCTGGAGACGATCTGCGTACTGAAAAGTTAGGTTCTGATGTGACTCCTGATAATGCAAGTGAAGAAGAAAGACTCTCCGATGCAGAAAAGAATGTTCATAGAGTGCAATTATGGACTGAGATCAGACCATCTCTGCGATCAATTGAAGAATTGATGAGTATCCGTGTCAAGAGGAAGGGGGATTTATCAAAAGGCGAGCAAGAGGCTCCGAAGGTGAAATCTTTACCGTCATTTGATGATGCCAAATCTTCCAAGGGAGCATCTGAGAATGATTCTGAAGACGAGTTCTATGATGTTGAGAGGTCGGATGTTCAGGATGGTTCTTCTTCAGATAGTACAAGTGTCTCTGGCATTCCTGTTGCTGCTGATGCATCTTCGGCAGTGTCTACGTGTCCCTGGAAGGAAGAACTTGAAGTGCTTATCCGCGGTGGTGTACCTATGGCTCTGAGGGGTGAGGTAATAATTATTCTCATGTCTACATTGCTGCCTTCTCTTCATATTTAATAATTAATATCATGCTCAAGCTCTCCATCCATAGCTCGTTAGCCTTAGCTCTTCTTCAATCCTAATCGTCACATATATGAACAATATATTTCAGCTATGGCAAGCATTTGTGGGTGTGAAGAAACGACGCAGCAAGGATTATTACCAAAACCTTCTTGCTGCAGATAGTTCTGGAAACAGCATAGAGCAGGGGGATATGCAGCATGTGGATGATAAAGTTTCAAATGCAGACTCCCTTGCTGTTGTGGAAAAATGGAAAGGACAGATAGAAAAGGTAGTACTCGAAAATTTATTCAGCATTGACCATCTCTATCTAGTGGTGCAATTGTCGGCTTATGCTGAAGTTGATCAGAATTTTTACGCTGCTTATTTCAAGTACAGGACTTGCCTCGGACATTTCCAGGCCATCCTGCCCTGGATGATGATGGTAGAAATGCGCTGCGGCGGTTGCTTACTGCTTATGCTAGGCATAATCCTTCTGTTGGATACTGTCAGGTGTTGGTTCTTAACCAATATCACGATTCTTTATTTTAGTACTGAGACATGGTAAATTAAGATAAATATCTAGCTAATACCTTTTGTTAATATACCATCTGCAGGCTATGAATTTTTTTGCTGCGCTTTTATTGCTTTTGATGCCTGAAGAGAATGCCTTTTGGTATGTTCACAAACTTGAGGAATCTGTCATCTCCAACTCCTAAGACTGTTTTCCTGTGAAATTCGAACTCATTGTCATCTATCCCTCTCACTTATTCCGGTTGAACATTAACTGTTGTTAGGGCATTCTTTCAAACCTTTGTTCTTTCCTAAACCGACGCTGTTTGATTAATCTATTATTTCCTACTCCTAATCTTGTTAATCTTGTTTTTCTGGGAAAAAAGGAATTCCTTGGCTCTGTGACTTTCATTTTCTTCTGGTTAAATTAACTGTTGTTAGACTGCTAACTAAACCACTTCTTCTTCTTCTTCTTCTTATTTTATTTATATACCGATGTGCTGCTAACTAAACCACTTATTTTTTAGGGCACTGACAGGAATCATTGATGAGTACTTTGATGGTTATTATTCAGAAGAAATGATTGAGTCCCAGGTGATAATATTAGTTGATTGTCTATACATTCGCATAAATTTTGGGGCAGACATTATGACAACATCTGCCTCTACGGTCGTCCACCAAAGTTCTGTTAGTTAATGTTACTATATTTTGTGTTCTTATTTTAGGTTGACCAACTAGTTCTGGAAGAGTTGGTTCGAGAAAGATTTCCTAAATTGGGTGAGTTCCTTCACAGACTTCTTGTTTCATCTTACAAAACGTTCGCAGATAGTACTAATGCTATGCAATTTTTGTATGTCGACAGTTCATCATCTGGATTATCTTGGAGTACAAGTGGCTTGGGTTACAGGGCCATGGTTTCTTTCCATCTTCATGAATATGCTTCCATGGGAAAGTGGTCAGGTTTTAAACATTGGAAATAAAGTTTTCTTGTTTACAATTAGGAACTGAGTACTAGAAATTTTCGACGGCAATCTGTTTATATTTTATCATATTTCTCGTTAAAATTTGAGACTGAGAATCCATGGTCTTTCTAAATGTTCATCTTCTTGATTACAGTTCTTAGAGTCTGGGATGTGCTTCTCTTTGAAGGGAATCGTGTTATGCTTTTCAGAACAGCACTCTCATTGATGGAACTATATGGTACCTGACTGAAACTATTAGTCTTTGGATTTAAGTGATATGTTTTGTGGACCTTCTGAATGCAGCAGTGCCATCATCGAGACTGCTCTAACTCATGGTTTAATTCACCTCAGGCCCTGCATTAGTTACAACGAAGGATGCTGGAGACGCTGTTACTTTGCTACAATCATTGGCTGGATCAACATTTGATAGCAGCCAGCTCGTTTTAACTGCTTGCATGGGTTACCAAAATGTACATGAAATTAGATTACAGGAATTGCGTAGCAAGCATAGGCCAGCTGTGATAGCTGCACTTGAGGAAAGATCAAGGGGGCTTCAAGCTTTTAGAGATTCTAAGGGCATTGCCTCCAAATTATATAGTTTTAAGCAAGACCCAAAATCTGTTTTGGTGGATTCGAGCAAAGCCTCTTTGATTAATGGGAGTTTGTCTCGATCCGAGTCAGGATCAAGTAATGCAGATGAAGTGTTAGTTAGCCTGACTGGGGATGTGGAGGTAGATTCTGTTCAAGATCTTCAAGCGCAGGTAATTTTTTTTCCGTCTTTTCTGCTGGCTTGGAGATACTCCTCCCCTAAGTATACTTGAATGCTAGATGATTATCTCTGTGGAAAAGGTGGAAGAGATCCACTTGATACCTACAGGCTACAGCCATGAAGCCCCTACTGAAAGTTGACTGGTAAATTTTCCAGGTTCTGTGGTTGAAGGCTGAACTCTGCAAGTTGCTTGAGGACAAAAGATCAGCTCTACTTAGGTTAGTTTCTTTGCTCAATATATAATTGGACACTTAACGGTAGAGATTTTTCTTTCATATCATGCATCAATATGTAATGTCCCCCAATCTTCTTATTTTGTGGTAGAGCTGAAGAGTTGGAGATGGCTCTCATGGAGATGGTCAAGCAAGACAATCGGCGTCAATTGAGTGCCAAGGTATTTCCATAAAAGATTGTCATTTGACAGTTAATTTCCTAATTAAGCATATAAGCTCGCATTTCTTGTCTTTTTATCAATGTTCTATTCTGAACACGAACACTACTTTCTCCCTCACTTGTGAACACCATCTCTGCGAAGTTAGTTTTGAGATGTCAAATGCTGCTTGTCATGAATGTGAACTTCAGGTCGAGCAGTTAGAGCAAGAAATGGCCGAAGTTCAGAGACTCCTCTCTGATAAGCAGGAACAAGAGGGTGCAATGTTACAGGTCTGTAATTGCACCATTGCATGATCAATTTGCTTTTTCTTTAATATATAATTGCTGATATTAATTGATACTTATGAAGGTCTTGATGCGGGTGGAGCAAGAACAGAAGGTAACAGAAGATGCACGAAGATTTGCTGAGCAGGATGCAGCAGCGCAGAGATATGCTGCTCAAGTCCTGCAGGTAAAAAAACTTTGCATTGACTCCTGCTGATACTTATGTGAGTTGACTATTCAGTTTCAAAAAGCTTTTTACCATATCTGGTTTACACATTAGTTTAGGAAATTAATCTCTCTATATCCTGTATTAATCGGTCCTTGTCGGTATGTTTTCAGCCTGCGTGTTATTACTGTTACCTAAGTTCTTCATCCTTTTTTGTATTCTCCTGATATTATCTTAAGGTGTATTCTGTTACGAATATCATAACTGGTCTAGGAAAAATATGAGGAAGCTGTAGCTGCACTCGCTGACATGGAGAAGAGAGCGGTGATGGCAGAGTCCATGCTCGAAGCCACTTTGCAGTATCAATCTGGGCAACTCAAAGCACAACCTTCACCACGGTGTGTTCCTTTTTAATAACACTAGAAATATTCAATTCGTTATGACTTACATGACCTGTGTGTATTCCAAATTCAGATCAGTGAACCAAGATTCGCCTTCCAAAAACATGAATGATCAGTCGCCAGAACCTCCTCAAAGCAGAATCAGTTTGCTAGCACGGCCATTTGGACTAGGGTGGCGCGACAAGAACAAGGTAAGAGTCTTCTTCTTACACCTCATATATTGTCTTTAAAATTCTTCTGTTAGTGCATCATAAACGAGTATTGTCGTATTTAAAAAAGTAAGTGATCCGCAATTGCAGAGCACAACACCCGAAAAACTTCCGGAGAAGGTTAACGAGGAGAAGAAGCCGGCAGCAGAGGGAAAAGAGACTGACTCTGAACAAAAAGACGCCAAGGTCCAAGACACTTCTTCCTAGTCTCATTATAATATTAAACCTTGAAGCTCTCTTTTCCACTAAATCTAAATTTGTCCTGCGCTTACCCTCAGTAGCAGCGTCTCAGTCACCTTTTATTAATTTCGGATTCAAGTTTTGAACATAAACTTTTAAATATATATTTATTCATTTTGTTGTTGGTCTGTTACTGTTAAGCATATAAAAAGATAATCATGAGTTTTGAGAAGGTGAAATACAAGGTATGAATGGTGAATGGTGAATGGTGAATGGTGAATGGTGAATGGTGAATGGTGAATGGTGAATGGTGAATGGTGAATAGTAAATTGAATTTGAAAATTCATAAGATTAGAGCGATATATCCTGGTTTGTATGTAAAACCACAAAAATGAAATAAATAATAGAAAAAACTTCATTATAAACCCAAAGCGGCACCAAAACCGACAAGGGTAACAAAAATGGATTAAAACTCCGGAAACAAAGAGGTCCTCTCTCTCTCTCTCTATCTCTCACACAGACTTAAAAGCACAAGCATTGTGGGAGTCCCTATTAAAAACCACATTGGTCGTAGACACACATACATGTTCTAGTGATAGCTAACGCCTTCACCATCTATAACCTCTCCAATGCGATAAGCAACATAATCTCCCTTCTTAGCTTCTCCAAGTATTCTCGAAGCTGCCTCTGGAGTAACCACCATTACCATTCCTATCCCCAGGTTAAACGTTCTTCGCATCTCACTGTCTTCTATACTCCCAGACTATACAATCACCAACAAAAAAAAAAAAAAAAACAAATCAAACATTTTAGTACATGCATCTTTTTTGTTCAATGATCATGAATGATGGTAGGTATTATTGGTCTCACACCTGTTGGATCCATTTGAACAATGGTGGAAGTTCCCAAGCATCAGTGTGAATAACAGCACCCAAACCATCCGGCAAAACTCGGGGAATGTTGTCTGTGAAACCTCCACCTGTTATATGAGCTAACCCCTTAACACCTCCTTTGCTGATAAAGTCAAGTACCTGCAGATAGAGAAAGAGGAAAAAGTCATGGAATTGTTTAAAAAAATGACAAAGAACAAAAACACACCAACCTGATTCACGTAAATGACAGTGGGTTCCATTAAAGCTCCACCAAGAGTACCAGACCCACCTGGAAGCTCATCTTTCAGTGAAAGACCGCTTCTAGCCACGACCCTGCAACAATTGTGGTCTTTTAAGCTTTACTCATTCAAGTGACAATAGACTACATTCTTCTTCCTAATGTCATATTATCACTAACTTACTTTCTTACTAAAGAGAAACCATTTGAATGAACGCCGCTAGAAGGGAGGCCAATAAGAACATCTCCAGCCACTATGTTTTTCCCGTTTATAACAGCTTCTTTCTTCACTATGCCTACTGCAAACCCGCTTAGATCATACTCGCCCGCTGCATAAAAGTCGGGCATCTCTGCAGTCTAAAACCAACCAAAACAAAGTTATGGAACGAACGACGCACAAACTACATTGACAAAAGCTAGGAAATGAGTCTAACTGTGTAAAACATACCTCTCCACCTAAGAGAGCACAGTTGGATTGCCCACAACCATCAACAATACCTTTAATAACCTGAAACACAAAAGCATAACATTTCCACATCAATACCAAAGTTTTCTGCAAGGTCTACATCGAGATGAAGCAAATCATACCTTTTCTGCAAGGTCTACATCGAGACGACTAGTAGCAAAGTAGTCTAGGAAAAACAGAGGCCTCGCACCAGAGGTAATTATATCATTCACACTCATAGCAACCTGAAACGAAAACAAAACCATGAGAGTTTGTGTTAAGGAAGCCAGAAAAAAACAAAGTAGCAACTTTTATGTTATGTTATGTTACCAAGTCGATTCCTATGGTGTCATGAATTCCGGTCTCAAATGCTAACTTAAGTTTAGTCCCTACACCATCCGTACCAGCTACGAGAAATGAATCACCTGCAGGAGAAATGAATCAAAGCCAAACAACTCAGTGGTTGTTTGTTTAAGAGTAACTGTTTGTTTAAGAGTAATCCAACAACAACAACAACAACAACAACAAAAAAAACGAAAACTTTGGACATTCAAGGTACAATTTTGCACGTCTTTTATATTGTATACCTAGTGGGAAGAGACCACCGAATCCGCCGATTCCAGGAGCCATCTTCGCGATTCGTCTAACGAGCTCAGTTCCAGCATCGATATCAACACCAGAATCTTTGTAAGTGAGACTCTCGGTGTCGTCATCTTTCTCGGTGCCGTCATCTTTCTTCGACATGGATAAAACAAAAGGTGCCCTTGCCCTTGTTGTTCTCGTCCTCTGAGGAAAGCTGATCGAGAGAGGTTTCGGAGATGATGCTATGGAGGAGAAACGGTATCGATTGACGGAACCGGAGGAGAAGGCAGTGTTGAGAGATGAAAAGCAGCAAGAAGAAGACTGCAAAATCCGAGCTTCCATGGCTTAAAAAGTAACAATATTAAAACAAGAGTTGAGTAATTATTAACACAGGTTAGGCGAACAAGATAAAGAGCTAAAGAGGTCGAAAATTTGCGAGGCAATAATGTTCGCCTCAAGGTTAGAGACTGAAGAGAGGGAGAAATCAGCAATGAAAGAGTAGAGAGAATTCGACAAGGTTGAAAGAGACGGAAAGCAGCAAGAGAGAAATCTACCGGAGAGAGAGAGAGAGAGAGAGAGACTGAGATTGAGGCGACGCCGGGAAGGTGACTGAGCAGAGAGTTTTGAGTCCGAGTGAGAGAGAAGCCAAAAGTTAATTAAAACCCTAAAACACCCTGAACCTGAAGAGCCAACAAAATAATCTAATTTTTTCATTAGATAACAAAATAAAAGTAAAAATTTTGTAACTAGAGCAACCATAAAAAATAAGAAAATATTTAATAAATAAATTAGGGAAATGATATATTACGAAGTACGAACTATTTTTCAAAGCATTATTTTTCTTTTACTACTGAAAATGATAAAATCATATTCAAATTATTCATGTAACTTTAGTTATAGTTTGGATATACCATCTTCATGGTTTTTCAAGTAAATATAAACAGCGGATGCAGAAGAAACCTTTGCTGTGTTAGGAAAGAAGACGCATTAAACCTTTTTTCATTTCGTTGGTTTATTTGCTTTGTTTGAGGCTTTAAACAAAAAATTCAACGTTGGGACATGTTCATGCTCTTAGAGGGCAGAGATATGATCTTACTTCCAAACAACTTCTTTTTGCAATGGCAAAACAAAACAAAACAAAAAAGCTAAAGAAACCCAGTTGCAACAATTTAAAACCAACCATAAATCAAGAAACACACACACACACACACACACACACATATATATATATCAACGTACTAATTCACATCAAAAGCCTTCATCAATCTTTCCCTTCCTCTTCACTTGTTCCATCCCTCACATTCCTGAATCACAATTCACAACCATACCAATATGGATCAGATTATCACAACTTGGATTTAATCCAACTTGTAAGGTACATGATATAAGAAGAGCCTTGAAGGCTTTGAAGCTTACCTCCACGACGATGTTAAGTTCCGAGTTTTCCTATCCAGCTGAAGATTTTCCAACGCTGTTGAAGCTCTCATTACCTCTTCAGTCGCATCTTCACTGTCATATCTCCCATTGTGTTCGTCTTTACTGTACCCAGAGGTAGCTGCTCTTCCGTCTGAACAATCTCATTGAAGTGAATATTCAAATATCATGAAACATAGATATCTCAACAAGAGACTCAGGTAAAAAAAAAAAATGACTCACCAGATGCTTGAGATGCAGAAACCGACCTGCTCATTAATTTGAAGATAAGTAAATCAAGCATGTAAGGCTCAGATGCGACATGACAGAGTAAAGATCTTTGATTTGGCATAACATGGTGTGTTGGAGATGTGTGTACCTTCGTTGAGGAGGTAAACTATCAGAAGCAGATGATCTGCGAGGAGGATTTTTGGACTCAAGGCTTGATGAGGACTCGGCTTCAGTCGCATCTTCACTGTCATATTTCTGTAGACAAATTCAAATATCAAGAAAAGTTTGACCACTAAGCCTGAGGAGAATACAGTAAGTCAAATGATGATGAAATGATCCTTGGACGTGAAGAGAACTTTAGGCTTAGAATTCGCAAACTTGTTGCTCAAATCTCTGAAGAATTCTACTCTAGAACTATGACACTCTATTTACTTAGGAAAAATGTGAGTTTGTTTGTACAAAGTAACAAGAGTTTCTGTAAGTTTTTGGTGTTTGTAAATCCTGAATGTAACCAACATGCATTGCGCATCATGTGAAAACACTAGTGTCCAGATATCACGTACTATAGGTCGAATCATGTGAAGTTTCATTGTAAAGCTTGTAAACAGAGGGCAGCAGTTATAGATAGTAAAATTCAGATTTCCTCTTAAGCTGCTGACATCTTCACAGTGGAAAACGAAAGAAATACCTCAAACTTCAAGAATCCTTCAAGAACATCGAGAAGGAGCGGTCCGCTATCTCCATTTCTGTTGAGCTCATAGCCATTCTTGCTACTAAAATCGCGTAACTCAGACTTCCAAGAATCTTTTGGCTTTGCATAGGTTTTCAGGTGGAATGCAGATCACCAAATTAGTAAGAGAAAAGTTCATCTACGATCTACTTGATGAAATAAATAAAAAGGAATTCAACTGAATACCAAATTGCATTCTGGTTGATAAACTTTGAGCGTGTGTTTTAGTTGCGCCCAGTCCAAATATTCACAAATAAATGCAGATAGCAACCTGCCTGCATTGCAACGTTTCAAAAGTGATCAAGCAAGCAACTTCATAAAACCTCAATGTTCATATTGCTAAAACATAAAAACAAGCAAGCAAGCGAAATAAACAAAAGTTTCCAAACCAAGTCATTGCATTTAGATCAAGACCATTCATAGAGAAAAGATGTGATGGATAAAACTTGAGAAAGACCTGAAGGAGAAGCATGAAGCTGCCTTGCACGATCATTGCAGCTTCCCAACAAAGCTGGAGGAAGCCCTTCGTTGTTCTCTATCACTCTATCTTCTTCTTCGATTGCCTCAAACACACTTGCACGGAGCTCAGCCTTTAGAGAAACTGAATTATCAGCAGAAAATACAAACAAAATACCAAATAGTCTCCAATCTCCAAACCAAATGTTAAAGATACCAACTTTAGCTGACAATTAAGATTACAGTTGGATCCCCTAGCCAAGGATCTGAACGTAGGAAACCTAATTATGATTTTGAAGCGAATTTCTTTTCCGTTCTCAATTCCACCATAAATCTCCACGAAAGTTGAAGCGACCGAGTAATGTATCGCAAGGAAATGAAAAATTTACCCGGATCTTAGCGAGAACACCTTTCTTCTCTAGGGTTCGTGTAACCAAGGTCTTGAGATCCATCATCTCTCTAGTGTAATCGTCCATTGCTTCCACCGCCCGAATCAAATCAGATCAAATAACAAATTCCTTGCTGGTCTAATCGGGTTTCGGTCACCGGAGAATTCGAGAACGCCGTTCGGAGAGGGAGAGAGAGAGACGCTGCGTAAGCCAGAGTCGCTCCTTCTCGTTCGGTGCTTTTAGTTTAAAGTTTAAACGAACAAGGGAATGGAGAAGACGTTGAATAATCCGAAATACACAAAACTAAAAGAAATTCAAAAATATTTTTCACTTCAACCTTAAAGTAAGTAATAAAGTAAAAATCTTCTCGCAAACATACACTTCTTTTGACCAGCAACCTTAGATTGATGTTGATTGGTGGATGTTACATGATTCCTAAGCAATACCAAATTGCTTTATCTAATGAGGCAAATGATTTTTCAGCAAAGTGTTTGAAAAGGGATCTTCTTGAAAACTCAAGCAAATGATAGAAAACCACCACCACTTCTTGTGATACATGATTTATTTACTAATGTAGGAAGCAATAAAATGATAAACTTGTATGCAAATGCAAGTGCAACACATTGTTCCTACTTTTTAATTCGTCTTCCTCTCTTCCCAATAAACAACTAAGAAGAAAACATTAACCATTTCATATGTTTTCTTTTTTCAAAGTTCTTAGAAGAGACAGAGTTTCGAATGGGAGAAACAGTTGCAAATGAAGAACATACATTAGATCAACGTACACAAAACCATACACTACTCCAGAAGCTGCATTTTATCCAAACCCTAACTCAATCCCTCCCTTCTTCTTCTTCATTTGTTCCATCCCTCACATTCCTACAACACACCAACACAAAACAAACCATGGATCAGACTGTCACAAAATTCATTTCAATGATAACAGGCCTTAAAAGCTTACCTCCAAGACGATGTTAAGTTCCGAGTTTTCCTATCGAGCTGAAGATTTTCCAGCGCCGCGGAAGCTCTCATTACCTCTTCATGTGCATCTTGATTACCTTGTCTCCAGTTGTATTCATCTTTCCTGTATCCAGAAGTAGACAATCCGGCTCTTCTATCTGAAGCAAAAAAATTTGGTATCAAATATCATGAAACATCAAGATTTTTCAACCAAAAGTTCAAGAAATTAGGCGAATAATTGATTACTACTCACCTGATCCTTGGGATGCAGAACCTGGCCTGCACATTAATTAAAACATCAGCATGAAAAAGAGTAGAGATCTTTGATTAGGCATAACATGGAGTTGGAGATCTGTGTGTACCTTCGTAGAGGAGGTAAGCTATCGGAAGCAGATGATCTGCGAGGAGGATTTCTGGAGTCAAGGCTTGATGAGGACTCAGTTTCTGACTCTCTCCTTGAATTACCACCCATTGTCGTCTCTGTCATGCTCTGAAGAAAACAAAAATGTTGATCACTAAACCTGAGCAGAATACAGCAAGACTAATGATGCAGGTTTTACTGTGAATCATGATTGTAGAGAACTCAAGTCTTGGACCTCGCCAAACTTGTTTCTTAAACCTCTCAAGACTTTCAATCAATCTAGAACTAAGACACCGGAATAAAAGTTATTTACTTGGAGGAAAGAGTGTGAGGTATTAACTACAAAGCACAAGTTTGAGATCTTTCTAGAGGCTGGTGTTTCTAAAGCTTGAATGTCACTAACAGATACAGATAGTACAAATTAGTATTATAGATGATTAGATTGTCAAAGTCGGTTCCGTTCGTTTCTGTAAAAATCTTCACAGGGAGCAAAGAAAAAGATACCTCGAACCTCAAGAAACCTTGAAGAACATCGAGAAGGAGAGGTCTATCTCCATTTCTGTTGAGCTCATAACCATGGTTGCTACTAAAGTAGCCTAGCTCAGACTTCCAAGAGTCTTTTTGCTGTGCACAATGCAGATCACCAGATTAGTAAGAAAGCAAGATTTAAAGCTCATTGAATGAGACAAACAAAAAAAGAAAAGGAACTAGTTGATTACCAAATTGCATTCTGGTTGATAAACTTTGAGCGTGTGATTCAGTTGCGCCCAGTCCAAGTATTCACATATTAACGCAGATAGCAACCTCCCTGCATTCCATTAGCCAGTTCAAAATGAGAACCTACTCAATGCTCATATGCCAAGTGCACACAGTAATCAAACTCAAATTGCTAAACCTAGACTAGACACAGTCTATTCAAATCAAGCCATGGGAGAAAGAACACAGAAGTGGAATAATCAGTGAGAAGTGATGTGAAGGTTACACAGCAGCCTCAAAGGTTTGAAGAAAAGAATCATAAAGCACAAAAAATTGCGAAGGACCTGAAGGTAAAGCATGAAGCTCCCTTGCACGATCATTGCAGCTTCCCAACAAAGCTGGAGGCAGACCTTCGTCGCTCTCTATCACTCTATCTTCTTCTTCGATTGCCTCAAACACACTCGCACGTAGCTCAGCCTGCAGAGCAACTCAACTCTCAGCAGAATATACAAAATTTCAAGACCAAATGTAAAACAATCCAATTCAGATTTCACACTTTTCGCATTCACATTAAGGAAATTGATAATTGAACAGACCTAATTTCGAAATACAACGGGAATTTGGAACAAGGATCTGAACCCAGAAACCCTAGAAAAACAAAAAAGAGCAAAATTTGAGGGTTTTTGTTTGTTTGTTTTTGAACTGAAAGGCTGAAACTTGGAAATTTCCTTCTCGCATTCAATTTCCAAACGAATCTCTAGCGGGTTTTGAAGCGACCTAATCAATAAACCCGAAACAAGTAGAGAAATCGCAAGAAAAGAAAGTTACCCGGATCTTAGCGAGAACACCCTTCTTCTCTAGGGTTCGAGTGACTAAGGTCTTGAGATCCATCATCTCTCTAGTGTAATCGTCCATTGTTCCGCCGCTAAATCCAAATCGGAGAAGGAAATTGGTTCGATGTGTTAATTGCGCCAAGCCGGAGTTGGTCTGATTTTAACGAAGAAATGGGAGAAAGACGTTGAAATTTACGAACAGTACAGTAATAAACACACACACACATCTTAAAGCTTTAGCAGGCGTTTTTTTCACTTTTTAATAAATTCCCCAAAAGATCGATAGATTCCATTCTTGTCCGCAATTTTGAATTCGGAGATTTTCCCCCAATTTTATGTGGGATTTTTTCTTTTTTCTTTTTAGTATTAGGAACGGAAATGTGATTGCTAACAAGTTAATGGATTCCCTCTAGCTACCAGTGGGAGGTTCGGTCCAGTTTAGACAGAAGCATATATGACAAAGAATGCGTTGAAACTGCTTTTGTCGGAATCAGACAACACACAAGGTTATGCTAGAGAACTTGCTGCTTCTTTTAGACGGATGAGGAGGTCGATCACATGTTACCAAGGAGTAGAACAAATCATATACAAGTAGCAGTTGTTTCAGTACGTAAGTTGCTTTAGTTTGTATATAACTCAAAACTATTTTGATGATAATACACAAGTGTGTGTCGCCGTTTATATAATGAAAACATTGGGAACAATATTATAAGGTAATTCTAGAGGATTCATTTATACTAAGGTAGCATACTAAGAAAATACGGTAGTTGAACATAGAATAAGTCGGAAGTGTTATATCCAAATCATTTATACTAAGGTAGCATTCTAGATGAGGGGTTGAGTTCTAATTTTTGTTGAAGTTTCCACCTGTCCTACTCAGAAGCTTGGATTTTATTTTGCATCACAGTTTGTAGTGAGTTAATTAAATGTCTAAACGGATGAGAACAATCTAACGATAACAACTACAGAACGAAAAAAAAAAAAAAAAAAAAAAAAAAACTACAGAACGATTTTATAACGTAAAACCACAAAAACAAAAGAAATAAGGTTGTCCTTTTCAAGGTAGTAATAAGTATAACTAATGATTAGATTTGTTTAGATCTCAGACGGATGACAAAACTAGGCCTGGCGGTCCATTCGGGGAGCTAAATTTTAGACTCGTTCGGGTTTCATACAGTTCAGGGCTAAATTTTTTAGACCCGTTCGGGTTTTCGAAAAAATTTGGTTCTTGTTCGGGTTTTATTCGGGTCGGTTATTATTGGTTTTGTTGTACTCAATATTCGATGATAACCCGAAAACAAGCAAAAATAACTGAAAAGTAAAAAATAACAGAAAAACTTGTCTTAACTCCAAAATTCAAAGGTAAAAATCCAAAATAAATATAATTCATTACAAATCTAAAGGTTTCATGTTCTAAATATAACTATTATATTAGGTTTATAAATACAATTTTAGTTATTTTTGGTTATTTTAAGTCTAAATATAACTAATGGGTATATAATTATATTTTAGATATTTCGGGTACCCATTTGGTTCTCGGTTTGGTTCCAGTTTGGGTCGAGTATTTTTGGATAGATAAATTTTGGACCCATCGGGTATTTGTGTCGGTTCCGGTCCGATTCAGTTATATCTATTTCGGATCAGGTTCGGTTCGGGTCTTCGAATCCGGGTAAAAATGCCCAGGCCTAGACAAAACTATTAATAAGTTTCTTTTGAGGTTCACATTATCTAGAGAGATCCAAATACGGGGAAGTATATATGTTGTGATTATCAGTATAGCATTTTAATTTAATGCATCGTTAAAAGATAATACACACACATATATATATATACTCATCTATATTTCAAAGACATGTGATTGTAGAACACGTGTGTATGTTGTTACTTTAGATATCAACTTCTACAAAGAGATCCTATAACACTGAATTGACACACAAGTTATATATACTAAGACTCAATAGTGGATAATTGACAGACACACGTATATCCTATATGGTCGATGAATTTGCATGATTCTACGTTGCGATGGTTCCATATTTCATTTACCTCCTGCTAATGTGTTAAATTTTGCACAAAATTGTTGTGCAGTGTCACTCTAATATAATTCTCATATGCGGCAGTTGCGTAGGCACCAACGTTACATTGCGACAGTTTAGCAAGTACGGAGTATCGATTGTACATACGTTGCAAATTTGCGACGGTTTAGTGAATATCAATTCCGTCTGCAAATGAAATTGGGAGGGATTGTGAGTTAGGTATAGATTATGTTTTCAATGAAAAGTAACATGAACAATCGTTTTTTTTTTTTTTTTTGTGTTGGTGGGTTTTGTCGTAAAACCATCGCTAATTCATCAAAATAAGAGTTGTTACAAATTCATAGCATTTTCTCGTAAATTCCTATAACAAACATAACTGAAAATCGCAAAACTAAACACATACAAATCATAGCTAAAAAATCATTTTGGAAGAGAAAAAATTGTTTTGAATATATGGAAAATGGTTTCGGAATACAAAATAAACACAACAATACATGCACAAAGATGTAACGATCGGTTAAGTGACGCCGCGATGGTCTATGCATATTCATGCCCTTTTAATAGAACTCATGGTCTAGGGACTAGGCGACAAACTAATTCTGTTCAATATCTTTTTCCTATCTTAGTCCAGTGGTTGTGTAGTTCAAATTTTTTGTATGACCCCATGGCTCGACTTATGTGTGCCACTCTATCGCAGATACCAAACACTGAATACTCAAACGAATCAGAACTGAACACAAATGGTCAAGACTTACGAGCTCACGTTTATATCGAGAGGTGCATTGTCATCAAGTTAATGGGGACTCAGCCTTTAACTCTCTCTCTTCTTTCTTTTTTCTGAAGATAACATAACTTTGGTTTTTGGGAAACAAGGAGGGGAAGTCACCACGTCGCCCAAAACTGTTCCCACACATCATATTCATATGCGTCAAACATTAAAACCAAATTCATTATTTTTGTAGATTGACAAAAAAAAAAAAAAAAATTATGAATTCTTAAAAGAATATGGTTGAATCCTCAATTATTTAACGTTATTATACGTGCTTCATGCGTTTCCACAAATTTCTCTATCGCGCTTAATTTTATAGATCTACCTCTACCAACAAACCACATATTTATTAGTATGAGCAATTTCTCCTCGCTCGCATACTTTGTTAAATTCACAAAGTGGATACTGTAATCAAACTACAACTATATATGGTTTAGTAACAATAAAAATTTATATATAGATCATTAGTGATGGGGAACGAATTATGGGGATAAATGACAAAAATGGTTTTAAAGCCTGAAAAAGCTTCTAAATTCGTGTTTTATCCAAGCACATCTTAATGGATATATAAACACTGACATCCTATTTTATTTAAAACCAGGAACTGATCTATGAGCTTTATTTATGTATCAGTTCACAATCTTCATTAAAAGTAAGATTACGTTGAACATTCGATATGTTTTTTTTTTTTTGGACACCTAACATTCGATATGTTTACAGGTAAAAAAATTGCAGTGAAAGTTTCCAGCCAGAGTTGCAACCAAGAAACCCTGGCCTTATCAATAAAATTGTGTCGTTTAGCTGTAGAAATTATATACACATGACCACAAGCAAAATGTTAACAAGGAAGCTAACCCAGTCAATAGTATAAATTTTCAAGGCAGCTAAAATCAACGTCGGTATAAGACATTTTATTTCCCTTTGAGTGGATTCAAACATAAATTATATAGTGACAAACGTACAAATCGTGTTTGCATATACTATACGTTTACTTTTTAAAATAATAACATTAATGATCATACAACCATTGACAGAAATAATTAAGGGCCGTAGATAACATTTCAATTCTGCTATATAGTGTAAACTTTAAATTTTAGATTACTTCGAAATAAAATGGATTATCATGGTGAATTGGAAATGATTAAGGCTATTAAGTTATTGTGCATTGCAAGTTATTAGAAAATGTAAGAAAATCTAGAATAAAGTAGATATTTTATGGTGGGATGAAAAAATAACAATATACTATAGTCTTACCAAATATGGAAAGGCCAGATTCCTTAAAATCTAGCTTTTCTTGCAAATCTGGATAAATTGAACGGCTGAGAATTGTAAATAGCTTATCATCAAACCTATCATAATTATTGATTGGTGAGTGGTTGAATATGTGACAATTGACGTAACCCCACTGTCCCTCTGTCTCCATTAAGGTTTCTCTCTCTTATTACTCTATTTCATCGATACATAGAGAAAGAGTAGTTGGCATATTGGACCCATCCTTGATTTGGGCCCCAACGTGTAAACATCACACCCTCTCTCTTATTCTTTATTTCATTGACTATACACATTTATCATTTTTTAGTATAGTTTATGTTGTGGTGTATATTATCTTTCTGTTCCTACAATTATTAGGAATTGAAGATGCAATCTCGTTATCTTGCTAAAATATATATATATATATATATTTATTTATTTATTTATTAAAAGTCTTACTAAATCAGTTGTAAAAAAGTTAAAAAAATACAACAACTCTTTATAAGTAATGCACATGATACCTTTCTATAAACAATCGCTATTATTTTTATACAAAACATTTGTATTCGTGGTTAGATATTTCTCTTTAAAATATGTATAGTAGGAATAAAAAATTCAAAAATATGTAAGATATTTATAAGTGCAATATAAAATAAACGCTGAAAAAATTATTTCTACATAGTATCTTTAAAAATAAAATAAAAATTCTTACAAAATATATATATTTCTAAAGAAACTTTCTATGGTATGGTGGAAAAGCTCCATAAACAGTTGGAGCAATCGGTTTTTCCTTTTTATAAATCAACTATAACAAAAAGAAAAGAATATCAACTCTAACAGTAATTTTTAGGATTCATTTTCAGTTTTAATGGGATTCAGCCTCAAATTGTATCAATTCCTTTTTTACATTTTATTTGGTTTATTATTTTCCAGAGTTTCTTTCGTTTTTATTAATTATTCTAAGCCAACTAAATTTTGTAAATTGTACTAATAATTTATTTATTTTTTTGGAAAAAACTAACAAGATATGGAGAAGAAAAACCACGGCAAATAGTTTTAATTTCTTGAAATAAAAGCTAGTACACCACAAGAAACCTGTCGGTCTCTTCTAATCTGTTTACGATGATTTATTTTTTGCCAGAGATAGAGATATATTTAGTTCAAATACTAAAAGGGCTTGGCTCTTGGTTACAGAAAGAGAGAAATTATCAATTGTCGTGATTCTTTAAATGACGCATTAGAGAAACAAAATCACATGTGCCTTTATTTCACACGTTGTAGGTATGTGCGTCGGGATCCAAGAACCCAAAGTACAAAAAAAAATCCCTGACCGTTAGATTTTTGTCATAGCTTTGACACGTTGGAATCACACGAGGGACCTATCAATAATTGCTGTCGCTAAATGCCAAATGAAATTAATTAGAGAAAAAAATTTATCATTGGTAGTGACCTAATTAACTTTTACGATCCTATGTTGACGGTAAGTCGGTAAATATCATTGTTTTTTCATCATCAACCACACGCACGATTCACGAACGTCAGTAAGTACATCACGATAACTAATGTATCAAAGACTCTTCTTCTCTCTTCCATTAAAAAAAAACAAAAATCGGCATTGGATGGTCTGGATGAGGAATATCTAGTATAGCTTGCTTACTACATTCATATCCACATATTTGATTCTTATTGTATCAATAACTAAAGGAGCTAGTAAATACATTTCTTATGTGGTTTTAAACTAACATATATTCTATGAGTCGGCTAATTCCGAATGTTGAAAATTTCAGATATTGACCTTTTTATTGCATATAAAATTGACGGAACTATCTTATTTACTTTTTTTTTTGGTCGACACCGCTCTCATATTTAATAGCGTACACTTGGCAATTAAGAAGAGATTATAATCTTATATAGACAATTCTACATTCGAGCATGCATTAACAAATTAGTTCTTCAACCAATAGAGAAACTATAATTATGCTTCAAAGAAAGAGAAAAACCTAGAAACTACTCTTCAACCAATCGAAATAAAATAATTCTTTAAGGTTTGACTTTTGGTTTTATTGATATTAAAACATCATTAAAAATAATTTCATTTAGAACTCTTTCTGATGTTTTTTTCTTTCTTAAACTTGATGATGAATTAATCGAAATATGTAAGACAAGATGATCAAGTAGCTATATATTTTACGGAAAAACAATAATATATACATTCACGAGGTCTGTACCTAAAACATAGTATCTCCCATGTTTGTACTCCTCTCTTTTAACTTTCTTATACCTTTTCTTTTTAATATACCCTTTTGATGGCATTTTGTATTTATGATATGAATTAGGTCGAGTTCATGAAACGGAAAAATTCAGTTAATTAACAAACAAAAAAAAAGGAAAATTGTGAATGCACCAAAAAAGGCCTTTCTTATTTCTTTACCCTTTTTTTTTTTTACTTTTGCCATTTTTTTTCTAAAATTGTCCTTTAATATAATTAATAACTTATACAAAATTCTTTTAGAAGTGAAAAAAATTTATAAAATTTCTAAAAATGATGTAAAGACTTTCTAGAATGTTTGAAATTTTTTTAGATTTTTTTTTCATATTCATAAAATTAATTGAAGTTTGGTTATACCAACTTCGATTGTCAAAGTAGAATATGTTTTCTACTATTTACGCGGACGTCTAACAAGTGTAGAAGATGATATCTACAAGTAGTTTATATCTCTACCTTTTTGTAGAATTTGCTCCAAATATATTATACGGAATACACTATCTTCTGCTACTTGTGGATTTCAAGTTCTACGGTAAACACTGACATCTACCGATCGTAGTTTATGTGTTCTATGTATTACATTTCATTCTACCATCCGCATAATTTGTGTTCTACAAAAAAAAATAGTTGCTACAATTCCGTGGAATTCATGTTTTTACTACATGTTCTACTAAAATAACTGTCATCTACCATTTGTAGGCACGTGAGTATGCTGTCAAGAGATTATTTCTCCAACAAAATTAATCCGTCAATCACCTCAAAAAATCGATTAATCGATGCAAGCAGAGGATGACTAAAAACACGGCGAAGAGTTTTTTTTAAGGTATTTAGCCAATTTTCTCAAAAAAAATTACATCATACTCAACGCGTTCAATTTCAAAAGTGTTTTAACTCATCGTACAATCCTACGGCTCCCATATTCTTTTAATTAACAAAAAGAAAACTAATATATTGTACTACATATATTCGATACATCGGCAAGGCAAGTACATTTATATAACTTTAAAAACTCTAATTAAAAAAAAAGACCTGAAAAGGCAAATAAAGGGCAAGTGTATCCAATGCAACCTTCACAGTGAACACGTCCCACGTTCTTTTTCTTCCCTCTTTTAGAACCCTCTCTCTCTCTCCCCCCATTTTGCCACTTATCCTCTCTCTCTCGCCGGAAAAAGAAAACCAAGAGAGAGTTATACAATACGTCGCCGTTTGCACAAAAAGAACACGATCATGCTGGATCTTAGTCTTGGTATCTTCTCTACCTACAACGAAGATCAAGATCGGAAAGTTCCATTTTCAACCGCCGGCGGAGAAGAATCTAATCTCTCATCCTCTTCATCCTCCACAGCTTCTGCCACCGGAGACGCTTTCATCACCTTTGGAATCCTCAAACGTGATGATGACGCCGTTCCTCCCCCTCAAGAAACGGGAGATCTTTTTCCGGTGGCCGATGCTCGCCGGAATATTGAATTCTCCGTCGAAGACAGCCACTGGTTGAATCTGTCTTCTTTACAGAGGAATAAACCGCAAATGGTAAAGAAAAGCAGAAGAGGACCAAGGTCCCGAAGCTCCCAGTATCGTGGGGTCACTTTTTACCGTCGCACCGGTCGTTGGGAGTCTCATATTTGGTATAACAAATAAATTAATTATATCTTTTCAAAATATAAATGACTTGTTGTATACTATATCTCTAATTTTGGTTTTGGGATTGATGTTGATGATCTGTAGGGATTGTGGAAAGCAAGTTTATTTGGGTAAGTAGATTTTTTTTTAATCATTGGGTGGTCTTAATTATGTGTGTGTGTGTCTATTTATAGGAATAAACGATGAATTTCTAACTGTCATATTTTTGTCACAAAAATTTATAGTTTAGAATTTTAGATCTTGCCTGACAACATCTGTTAACAAGTAATGCCAAAAAAAGTTTGTTTTCAGAAAAACAAAAACGTCAACCACCGCTAAAAAGTTAAAAGACAAACAAAATAAAATATTACAGTATCATTACCGTTTGTTTTTCCTGTCATTGCCGATGTTTGTTTCTTACTAATATATCTATCTTTCACGTTTTATTGAACGCAGTTTGTTGATTATTATTTATTAATCTAACCTTCTTTGTACGTAATGTTTTGTTTTAACAGGCGGATTTGATACTGCCTACGCAGCAGCAAGGTAAAAGACATTTCATTATATACAATATTATTTGCTATAACATTCGTCATTTTAGTATGTTTAAATTATTGTCAGCATATATACAATATAGTTCGTTGAAGACTCTATGAAAATATTAATTGACTTATTAATTAATGGATGCATATATACCAGGGCGTACGACCGAGCTGCTATCAAATTCCGTGGTCTTGACGCAGATATCAATTTCGTCGTGGATGATTATAGACAAGACATCGATAAGGTTAGACATATAATATTGCATTATATAATAAACGTGTAATTATGGATATTTGCTATATGGATTGTCAAACTAATTATGGATATTAAACTATCAATGACATAAATATATAGATGAAGAATTTAAACAAGGTGGAGTTCGTCCAAACACTCAGGCGAGAGAGTGCGAGTTTTGGAAGAGGAAGTTCCAAATACAAAGGCTTGACTCTTCAAAAATGCACTCAATTCAAAGCTCATCATGATCAGATTCATCTCTTCCAAAACAGGTAACGTTATAGTCTATAGTCTCATATATTAACCTAAATCACTTCATTAATAGTTTTAAGTACTTCACGTTAATTTCATTAAACACGCAATCTTACATTTGAAAATCCGTAACAAGTTTATAGTGCAAGTAGTTGTGTGATAACATGAAAAAAAAAGTTGGCTGAACTTTACGGACAATTTAAATCACGGAAAACACTTTTCACTCGGTAGATGGAATGGCAATATTCTCAGTCACTTATCTTCTGTTCATCCATATATATTCCATTTGTTTTTATTCTTATATATTCCTCTTAGTGCTTACCATTCAAAAGCTTAACACTCACTTTTTGTTAGAAATAATATGTAGTTCTACAAAATCTTACACTTGCTAAGAAAAGCTATAACCATAACATATATGTAGTTCGATCCAGTCATATTTTTAAAAAATTAAATTTTATTCATAGATGAGTTTATATTTTATTTTAGTTATCATTTCTTACTTATTTTGTTAAGACCTCGACATGGTTGAACAATATTCTACATTTATGCTAACAAAAACTTACCACAATGACTTCTAGATCAATAATGCAGTTAGAAAACTTGAGCAGGATAAAAAAAAATTATACTCAATTTATTTACTAATTGAATGGTCAATGGTGTTCATTCTAGTAGAATATTTTAACAAAGAAAGAAAAAAAAAACATTCTACTAGAATATGGAGGGAGTTGTTTTTCACAAATTTTTTTATTATACTAATACGTACCAATCCAAACTAGTTGTTGTTTCGATATTTTTATATTTTCTGATATGCAAATTCGTTGTTTGTTTACAAGTTTCATAGTCACAGAAGAATTAGTATTCTGCTGTTAATAATCTGGAAATATTTTATACACGTGTAAAATATTCACAGGGGCTGGGATGCAGCAGCAATGGAATACAATGAGTTGGGGAAGGGAGAAAGAGCGATGAAGTTTGGTGCCCATATTAAAGGTAATTGATAAATGTGGGTCACAATGTAATAATTTATTTACTGTAATTAAGGCAGCTGGTTGATGAATTTAAGTGAAAATTACCACTCTATATGACACTAACCACAAAATTCACATTTTCATTTGATTTGATCAAGCAAACAAACCCTAGCTAGCTAACCTTTTCTCTTCAAGCAACTTAGTGAAGAACATGGATCTTCATCTGATCCATTAACAATGTTCTTTTGTTTGTTTATCAGGAAACGGTCACAATGATCTTGATCTAAGTCTTGGTATTTCATCATCATCGGAAAATAGAAAGTTGACAACGGGCGATTACTATAACAAAGGTATCAACCGATCCACAATGGGTTTGTTTGGTACGCAATCACCGATTTATTTACCGGTGACGACCATGAAACCTTTGAAGACAGTTGCAGCATCATCAGGATTCCCTTTTATCACCATGACCACTTCCTCTTCCTCCATGTCCACTTGTTTTGATCCATAGGATCGATCTACACAGTTTTAACTAATATCTTTTGTTTCTTTCTGATTTTTGTATATTGACCATGTATTTGATTCTTTCCTTAATGAGTGAGAAATATTGAAAGTATTTTTCCGTACTTCAACTCGATGGTGTGCCAAACTTCGTGATCACGAAGATATGTAACTATAATGGGTTATAAAAAAAACTACAATATGCAATGTAACGAGTGATTTAATGTTACTTCATATGTAAAGAGTATTTACTATCTTGGTCATATCTTTTTATTATGAAAATGGGGATATTTTGAAAACATGTTTTTAAGTCGGAAGATTCCGTCCCATTACTTTCCATCGCAAATTCTTAACAAGACCAAAATGGAACACATTTTTCATTTCTCTCATTTTCTCAAAAAAGTTACCATCTCGGATTCTTGATCGTCTATCCATAATTTATAATAGTTCTCTTCTTCGATTAAGTGTTGTAGATCTTAAGTTATGGATCGAATTACTAGTCGGGTTGTGGTATGAGTCGACCGGTTAAAACGACTATTCCCGCCTTAACTTAGAAATAATGCTTTAAGCCTTTAAAAGTTGACGTATAAAAAGTAATATGTACAGTAGAACTATGATAGTTTACTTGAATGATTAAATTCCTTACAATTTTTTTTTTATCAACTTAAATGCCTTTTATTGTCAAAATATATTAAGATTTTGTTGTGTCTATTTTTCATTTTTTTTTTCTTTTACAAAACTCTACTTTTCCAAATTATTCAATTTTTATTTTTTAACATATCAACTGTTATATTTTTTTTTTATTCACGTGCATCGAATTTCTTTCATCAATCCATATATCGATAATATACGTATACAATTGTGGTAGGTGTGGGTTCTCAACTTCTCATTCTCTACATTATCTTGGTTATATAGTTAATACAGTAGTCGGTATTAAAATCCAAAAGAAGAATGTTTTTACAGAGATTGTTTTGTCAAGGCTTACATGAAAGGAGGAAGGCAAGAGTGTTAAGAAAGTTCAAGAACCACAAGGTCAAAGCTTGACCTCAATTATCATAGGCACATCTAAGACTAATCCATAAACATGACAAAACCAAAACCATTGCTTACGAGCAAAGCTGATCATGAGCAGGCAAAAGAAAATACTATCCAAATCTTGTAACTTAACGGCCTTAACTGTAACCCCACAAGATTCATAAACGAAGCGTCATCTAAATTCTCTCACTCATCTCCTTCTATACTTACATAAGAAGACTGGTCGATACTATTCACAGTGTTAGTTTTAAAAAAGTTTTATAGCTACCTGTCTCAGGTTTTGAATCTAGCAGATTCCAAAAAGGTCTTCTCCTTTTCTTGTTCCAGTTCCCCATTGCGCAGACGCTATGTTAGGAGAATCATATATCAAGAGTTTGACAAGGACTCGTTACACTGGTTCCACCACCCGCATACTTGCCACCTGGTTTACATTAGGTAATAAACAAGCTTAGTAGTATAAGAAGACAGTGCCAACTATTCTGGTTTGAAGTTGGTCATGTTCTATAAAATTGACCAAAATAGTAGTTTCTTTACAGAATGTGTTAACATCTATGATAAAAAGTCAACAACTATGCCAAATGAAAAGTGCACACCTTAGATCAGCTAGGTTATAAGGTCTCAGAGGAAGCCAAAGCTAACTCATAGTCAATAACGTGGCCCGGTTTTGCCCGACTACAAACTTGCTACACCAATAGGTTGAGATTTTCCGACTTTCCCATTCACGAGAATATCAAATGTAACACCATCGGGTATAAGACCCTTGTCAAGCATCTCATCATGAAGTCCAAAAGCCTCGTCCAAATTTCCTTCTCTAAAATGTCCTGCAATCACCGCGTTGTAGATAAATACATTTGGAGTCACATCTTTCTTCTTCATCTCCTCAAACATCTCAGCCACTTCCACAAACGGTACATTCTTGCTAAGACCGTTTACAATTACCGTGTACATGATTTCATCAGCGACAATACCCGCTACCTGCATTTCTGTGTACAAATTAGAGGCGAGGATGAAATTTCCTTCTTTTAGCAGTCCATCAATCAGTGTTGTGTACGTAAACAGATCACATCTAAGACCGTCTCTCAACATTTTCTCGTGCAAACCAAGCGCTGCTCCCATGTTTCCCAGGTAACGGTATCCAGAAATCATGCTGTTGTAAACAGCTACATTTGGATTCAACCCTTCTTCAAGGAGTTGAGAGAACAGAGCAGATGCACTTTCCATGTTACGCTTTTTGCAGCACCCATCGATAAGAGCACCGTAAGCTGTAATGTCGAGTTTGAGACCTTTGTTCTCCATTTCGTTCCTCATTTCCAGTGCTTGATCCATTCTGTTGTTTTTGCATAACCCATCCATCATGCTGGTATAAGTAACAACGTTTGGGGAAATACCATTGCCACACATCTCTCTGTAAGCTGCAACCGCAGAATCCACTTCACCCTCTTTGATAAATCCATCTATGATGCTATTGTAACTCATGCAACTACTACAAAACCCCTTTTCTTTTATCAGATTTGCCAACATATCTCTTGCTTTGGATGTCTTACCAAATTTGCATAAACCATTGATAAACGTGTGGTATGTGACCTCATTGACCTCAATACTTGAAGAAGTCATTTGCTCGTAGACTTTCCAAGCGTTCTCTTCGTCATGATTCTTGAAATACCCATCGACCAAAATAGAATACGTGTGGCTGCTCGGCTTAATACCCTTTCCCAGCATATTTGAAAAAACAGTACGAGCCAAGTCCATGTTGTTCCTTCTGCAGAGGGCAAACATAACATTATTGTAAGAGATTACATTAGGTTCAATACCTCTACTTTCCATCTTGCTCAATAAATCTGTGGCTTCATCTATCTTCTCTTGCTTGCATAACCAGGATAACATACTGTTACATATGAAAATGTTTGCAAGACCGGAATCAAAGGACTCGTCAAAGAGTTTCACTGCCGCTTCCGGTTTCCCATCTTTCAAACACCCTCGGATTATCGAATGAGCATCAAAGACCGAAGGAGTAACACCTAGCTCTTCCATTTTCTTGTAAAACTCAACCGCCTTTTCCATGTCCCCGTTCTTGCTAAACCATTCTATCAGGACCGAAAACGTAACGCGGTTTGGAGACGGGCCTTCCGCCTCCATCTTATGAAACATATCTAAAGCACTACCCAAGTCATTGTTCTTGCAATGTCCCTTGATCAGACTCGTTGCAACAATGACATTCATCGGTATCCCATCACTCACCATCTCATCCTTCAAACTAATTGCCTCCTCCATGGTACCTTCCTTCACTGAAGCCACAATCACAGAAGTATACGTCTCCTGCGACGGTACACACACCTTCTTCCCCTTCATCTCTCTCAATAAACCAAAAGCCATAGCCAAATTGAGCGTCTTGCAGCAAGCCTGAACAGCGATACTGTAAAGTAAAGCATCCGGTTCTACTCCTTTCTCGATAGCTCTACTAAAAAGCTCCAAAGCCTTCTCAGGCTTTCCTTCTCTCAAGCTGGCCCGCATTAACACGTGCGTTGTGACATTGTCACCATCAAAACCAATGGCAACCAACTTACTATACAGTTCATGAGCTTCACTTATCGAATTTCTTCGAATTAAAGCAGTTAAGGTGCTGTTTACATATCGAACAAATGGAATCACGCCTAGTTCTACCATCAGATTGATGCAATCTACCGCAAAATCCGTTTTCCTCTCTTTGATGTAAGCATTCAAGAAGTAGTTAAAAGCTCGTGAATTGACTTCAAACCCAAATGATTTCGCCGAATCCACAAAATTACTGACCAATACGTTTGGCATTGCCGTTGGATTGCTGGAAGCAACGTACCGTATGAGCAACTCGTTTGCGCGGCCGTAGGTCTCAGGAGAAGCAACCAGAATATGAATGAGTACCCAGAAGGCGTCATCATCTTCAAAACTTCCAGGCCGTGGTCTAGCCCAAATGTAGAACTTAAGGGCGGATATTGGGTTGTCCCTGCGATTCAGAAGAACGGCAATTAAATTCGCGACGTCCTCCTGTTCAGGCTTTGCAGTCAATGGATACAGTTCAGAGGTAACTTGAGAAGCGGATCCGTAAACTTGATTTGGATTCTCAGATTCTTTGGGAAATCGAGACTGAGAACAAAAGGGTTTATTTTTATTGTTTCTCAAGCAACGAAGAAGAAGCGGAGCTGGGATTTTTCTGAAAGCCAATAAAAATCTCATTTTTTTTTTCTGTTCTCTCAGCACTCTTCAGCAGAGAAAGAGATGATCGGAGAATCAGCAGAGAAAGAGATGATCGGAGAAGAAAGGAAGAGGAGATCGAACAGGCTTAAACCCTAATTTTGTTCCCGCAAAACCCAGGACAAACTTCACGACGTCGTTTGGGATTTTCCTTAATTATAAACCTCATTAATTCCATTTATCTAAAAACTGGCGGCACTCATTTCTCAAAGCACAAGAGAGAGAAGAAAAATGTCGAATTGCAGGTTTCTCTATCACAACGGTGTCGTTTTGGATGCTCCTCCCGTCACCACTTTCCTTGAATCGCTCACGGGTACGCAAACCAAACTTTGGCTAATGATCGAAATATATGGCAGACACTGCAACAAGTTTGAGAATTTTTTTGATTAATAACTTTTGAGAATCGTACAGGTGCCTATACAACGACGAGAACGATAAACAGCGCCACTAGTTTATTGTTCTGGGAGAGACATATGAAGAGACTTTCTAGCTCGATTCGTATCATTTTGAATTCAAAACCCGAGCTTTTGTTCAGTTCCGGGTCATCATCGCGGTTTTGGATGAATCAACCAGTTCCTGAATCGAGCATTTACGATCTAGTCAATGGTTCAATGAACAAGGCTCTGAAATCTGTGGTAGCGAAGGAAAGGGAGATAATTTACGGAGAAGAATTAGCGGTAACGGTTCTTGTAACTGGGAATGTGGAGAAATTGAGTAGATTAGGTGATGAAAATCCTGATCAGGAGAGAAAAGTTCTGGATTTTCTCGATGTGTGGTTGCATATAGGTGGATACTCGCCTTGCCCGTTAGGTGTTCGACAAAATGCCGCGAGTTTGGCTTTGGTTGGCCGTGGACGAGATGTTGCCGCTGCTAAATACTCAGACTGGGTAAGGTATCGTACTTCTGCTCATTCAATCGATCTCTTGAGGATTCTGATAGCTCAATTTCATGGATTTCGCTTGTGGATTACTCGAATTTTTGTTGTTTAGGCAGGGTGAGGAAGCCTCTGGAGAAGTTTAGACCTCTTCTGACTAGTGAGCTTCTTTTGTCAAACGATGGTGATCATTTGCTTGAGGGTTGCATCACAAACTTTTTCGTAGTTTGCCGCAGGGTACAGAGAAAAAATTGGTTTTCTTTTGTTTCCTTAATATTTTGTTTCACCTATATTTTTGACTTTGGATCTCATTGTAGAAGTCAGCTTCTGGTGGGAGTTATAGGGATTTTGAAGTGCAGACTGCACCTATAATCGATGGTGTGCTTCCAGGAGTTATAAGAGAGGTTATCATCGAGTAAGATAATTCTAAAGATCTGTATGTGAGTGAATGTTTAATTCTGTTTATGATCATCAATAAAATTTTGGTTTTCTTGTCAGTGTGTGCTTGAGCAAGGGAATTCCATACCGCGAGAGAGCACCTTCGTGGTCTGAGCGTGAGCTTTGGGAAGAAGCCTTCATTACAAGTTAACCTTTCCTTATCCATTATGTTTCCGAAATCAGTTTTCTTTCTTCTCGCTTCTACTTTTTTGCCAAACACATTATATGTTGTATATTTTTAACATCTCAAGAACTGTTTGGATGCAGGTAGTCTGAGGATTTTGCAGCACGTAGGGACGATTAAAGTACCAGTTGGTTCACTGGAAGCATTGGCTTGTACCAAACCAGAGGAGATTCAATGGAAGGAGAAAACTTTTCAGGAGGGACCTGGAATGATCACTGAGTTAATCCAGGTAAAGCTTGTTGTGGCTTTAGTTACTCTTAAATCATTGGTTTAGTCCAGTTTTTGGTCTTGTCGTTGAAGTTAATCGAAGGTAGAAATCACTGAAAGTGAGATACAATTTTTTTGTTGTTGTTATGTTTGGGGGTGCAGAGAGCGATAATGGAGAGAGGAATTGAAGAAGGGTTTCCATTGAAGGACTTCTAAATAGCTGAAATGTTTATCATTGGTCTATGGTTTATTGATGATGCCAATATCTTCAAATGTAATCATCAACCTGAAAAACGCGTTTGCGATTTGAGCTAGAATCATTTGTAGCCGTTCAGGAATAATCCCTCCAATTTGAGTAGCTATGAATCATAGTTTTAACTTTTGACATAACCATCAAATTTCAAATTTTCCAAGACTTTTGCAACCAAATCTTTATATTTGTTATCATCTTGTATGACGCACAAAATAATAACCTCTTGTATGCATACCGTCGATGAAAATATTTACCATTGCGAAAAATGCATCAAATAGTATCCACAAAGATGTTAAAATCAGAATTTAGATTACTAAGATGAGATATTCTTTTGTTTGCAGTTATGATTGATTGATAGAAAAAAAAAAAAGATAGTCCGATCGATGATGACTTTCTCTTCACTCGGATATGCACGTACAGAACATTAACTCCGTATAATAGATCAACCAGACTGGATAGATCTGGTCCATACATGCTATCAAAGTGAGTAATGTTAAAGTCAAATAGTCCATGTGTTAATATGCTGCTAAACCACAATATTAAAACAGCACACTTGCAACATCCTGCAAATAATAGGGCTACTTGTTTTAAATATATCAGTTTTTTAAAAAAATCACGAATGACATGTACTTGCTCTTTTTTGTTGGACAGCAAATTACATGTCCGCAACGAGCACAACCACGACCGAATTCTAATAATCGTCGTTTGTCAAATTTATGTACATGTCCGCATTAATATGTGGTTTAATGTACATGTAAAGTAATTAACAGTTCACTCTCTAATCATAAAATCATTTTTTAAACATTAAAGTATTAACACTCTCTCGTTTGCATTACGCACGTCTCGCCTCTGAAATCTGAATCCCGAGACCCGGAGCATGACTCTTCCACGTCTTGCTAAATTCTTAGTCAACGGTGACTCACAGAGCTCACGTGTCGCTGATTCATTTGATATCTCCTTCCTCGTCATCAAATACGGCTCCTCCACGTGACTGACTTGTTACACTCTGACTCAAAGATTATAAAAACCCGAAATCCTCTCTCCTTCAATTTTCACTTTTCAGCTCTCACACTCGAACTCGACTCTCGAAATTCATATTCGTGATCACTTTCTGCTCCAATGGCGTCGTCCACAAGCATCTCCTTCCTTCTCTTTGTCTCTTTCCTTCTTCTCGTTAGCTCGCGCGCAGAGAATGCGGCCAGTGGCTCAGATCTCGACGAGGAATTGGCTTTCCTCGCCGCGGAGGAATCCAAGGAACAAAGCCACGTCGGTTCGCACCACGAGGAACACGATCAGTACCGGGACTTCGAGAATTACGAGGATCTCGAGCAGGGAGGCGGAGGCGATTTCCATCACGGCGAGCACGGAGGCGGCGGCTACGAGGAGGAGCCGTTACCAACCGTCGACGAGAAAGACGTGGCGGTTCTCACCAAGGACAATTTCACGGAGTTCGTCGGGAACAATAGCTTCGCGTTGGTGGAGTTCTACGCTCCGTGGTGCGGCGCTTGCCAGGCTCTTGCGCCGGAGTACGCCGCCGCCGCGACGGAGTTAAAGGGCGTTGCGGCGCTCGCGAAGATCGACGCGACGGAGGAAGGGGATTTGGCTCAGAAGTACGAGATTCAGGGATTCCCCACCGTTTTCTTGTTTGTCGACGGAGAAATGCGAAAGACGTACGAAGGAGAAAGGACGAAGTAAGTGGATTGTGTCTTTTATATGCTCACTCATTTCTGGATTAGTTGTTGGAATGTTGAGTTAGGATGAATAGTTTTCTGAAACTTTGAGATGTGATCATAATCATCAGGTTTAGCTTTGGCATTAGTGATTTAACGCGAGACAGTTCAACAGGAAATTTAATAGAATTAGCATGGATCTAGAGTGATTTGACAAGAAGTATGACTCTGAAGAAAGTCAATTTTGAATCCGTGAAGAGATTTCGAGAATTATTGATGTTTATGAATCTGAGAAGAAGGTCAATTATGACATGGTGCAACAGAGGACATGTGATCTTTTGATTTCCATCAAAAATTATTGTTCAATGCGTTTCACCATTATTGGTGTCTGATAAGATATAAAAACTTGGTTTTACAGGGATGGAATTGTGACTTGGCTGAAGAAGAAGGCCAGTCCTAGCATCCACAACATCACTACAAAAGAGGAAGCTGAGCGTGTTTTGTCCGCTGAACCTAAAGTTGTTCTTGGTTTTCTCAACTCCTTAGTGGTATGTATCCTTTCAAATCCAATGTGTTTTGTGCCATTCTATCTCGCTTTTTCTAACTTCTCAGCATTGTAAACATATGCTGAATCGAAGTGGTTATCGTGGGACTTTTATCGTTAAGCATATTGCCTCTAGTGTAGAGTAGGTGAAAGACAAAAGTGGTTTCCCCTGCAATATATGTTAGAGTCGCGATTAGGACTTGCATTCAGATCTTTTGGTCTAGTATTTTTACTTTGTGTGGCCGAGAGTTTACACGATGCAGGATTGAAAAGTGTGAAGCTTTTGCCTTTAAAATCCTATCCTGCCATCCTTTTCACCATTTTCTCTTGCTCAGGGATCGGAGAGTGAGGAACTTGCGGCTGCATCCAGATTGGAAGACGATCTCAGTTTTTACCAAACTGCAAGCCCTGATATTGCAAAGCTATTTGAGATAGAAACCGAAGTCAAGCGTCCTGCCTTGGTCTTACTGAAAAAGGAGGAAGAGAAACTTGCCCGGTTTGGTAAGTAGACTATGAAATACATTACTTTTTTGTTTTTGGCTACTTAGATTCCGTCCATGTCTCTCTCATTTTGCTCCTTTTTGGCAGATGGAAATTTCACTAAGGCGGCTATAGCAGAGTTTGTGTCAGCCAACAAAGTCCCATTGGTGATCAACTTCACCAGGGAAGGCGCATCACTGATTTTCGAGAACGCAGTGAAAAACCAAGTAAAGACCACTCTTCTCTTCAAATTTTTTCCTCTGTTCATTGCTACGAACTAAGGAAATTACCCTTTTTAAAAAAACCTTGTCAGCTCATTCTTTTCGCTAAGGCAAATGAATCAGAGAAGCACCTTCCCACTCTGAGGGAGGTGGCAAAGTCCTTCAAGGGAAAGGTAAATCTTATCTTTTATTTTCCTGTGGTCATTTTGCTCACTTTCTGTGTAGAGGTGGTTGATAACTTCAGTTATTGAGTCGGAAGGGCAATCCTCTGTGTGTCTGTCTGCAGTTTGTATTTGTTTATGTGCAAATGGACAATGAGGATTATGGAGAAGCAGTTTCTGGATTCTTTGGTGTTACCGGAACTGACCCTAAGGTAAAGTAGTTGATGTGAAATATCCGTGTATCGGTTTTGTTCTTGTTAACAAACCACAGCTTTAAGTATCCAATTTCTCCTTGCGTATGCAGGTTCTTGTATACACTGGAAATGAAGATATGAGGAAGTTTATCCTGGACGGTGAATTGACCGTAAAGAACATTAAGGTCTGCTTGACTTGAAAAATTTCTGTGAAGTTTAATGGTTGTTCATCTTCGAGCAATGGTTTTTTTTCTTTTGTTTCCCTCTTTAAAACAGACACTTGCGGAAGATTTCTTAGCAGAGAAACTGAAGCCTTTCTACAAGTCAGATCCAGTGCCTGCAAACGTAAGCCTTCCCACATTTCAACACACACACATTTTACTTGCATCCTTATACTGATTACACTAGCTTCTAAATAAAACGTCAGAATGACGGTGATGTGAAGATCATTGTGGGAAACAATTTTGATGAGATTGTTCTTGACGAGTCAAAGGATGTTCTTCTCGAGGTAATGTAGAAAAACCGTTCTTATTTTACACTTTGTTAGTGTTATGTACCTAAAGTGTGAGAGTTTTGTCACAGATATATGCTCCATGGTGTGGCTACTGCCAATCGTTTGAGCCGATTTACAACAAGCTTGGAAAGTATCTGAAAGGTATCGACTCGCTAGTTGTAGCCAAGATGGATGGTACCACCAATGAGCATCCTAGAGCAAAGGTAAATCAGCAGCCAAATTTTGAAAAAGCTTTTGGTGATTCAAAAGACTAAAGAGAAATTAATTTTTCAGGCTGATGGGTTCCCAACAATCCTCTTCTTCCCTGGTGGAAACAAGAGCTTCGATCCGGTTAGCAAAGATTATTTGTTTTAAAACATTGCGAATGTTGTTACCTTTACTTGAGACTTGAGTACTGATTTTTTTTTTTAAAACAGATCACTGTGGATGTTGACCGTACAGTAGTGGAACTGTACAAATTTCTGAAGAAGCACGCATCAATCCCATTTAAACTTAAGAAACCGGAACCGATCATCGCGACCAAGAAAGCTGCAGATGAAAAGATTGAGAGTGATGGTGCCAAGGATGAGTTGTGATGATGTTTTCAAGGAATAGAGCGTGTAACAAGCTATAGATGGTGTTGACTAATGATTCTATAAAAATGATTAGTCTTTTTTTTTTTTTTTTTTTTTTTTTTGTCATTGTTGTAATGTACGCTATGAAATGAAATACTCCTAATTAAAATAGTTTTGTTGTTTGGCTCGCCTAAATGATAATTGATGATCGGCGACTTTTTTTTCAGTTGTCAATCAATCCATGGATGAAAGTTGGATAAATGAGTTTGAATTTTTTAACAAACAGAGAACATGCATTGCTAATCATATACAATTAGTCGATGGTTTCAATAATTGCATAACGAAACGCACGTGGAAATGTATCCGTAGTTGGTTTTCCTTGAATCGGCATTGCTCTTTGCCTCCTCTCTTACAGTTTATCGTCTGAACAAGAAAAAAGTAAAATTTTATAAAAAAAAACGAAGAGGATTGATAATGACAAATTTTCAAAGCTCTGTTTTTATTTTTCTGGTGGTTGTAATTCCGTCGATATATATGGTCGTCGTCGATCAAGCTTAATTCTCTATCAAGTAACCAAGCTCAGACCATCTCAGGCAACCGCACCATTTCATCTATTCGAGGTTGGTTTCTTTAAAATCTCCGCCGCAGAAACCGGAAATGGAGATGGTTGGTATGTTGGGATGTGGTACAAAGACGAGGGAGTATGTGTGGGTTGCTAACAGAAACCGGCCTTTGCTCAATTCGAATGGAGTCCTAAAAATCTCAGACTCCAACCTCGTACTCCTCGATCAGTCTGGAAGCCTCTTATGGTCTTCTAATGTGGTAGCATCTTCTCCTCGATATCCTGTGATGGCAGAGCTTTGATTTCCCGACAGATACGTTACTCCCGGGAATGAGGATTGGTCTAGATTCGAGAAAAGGCGTCAACATAAGCCTCACTTCCTGGAGAAGCAGTTCTGTCGGAAGAGTGGAGATTCAGGGAGTTGTTTCTGTGGGACACGGAAGCAGAAGAACACGTTTACAGAAATACCCTCGGTAATATCCGATTCAGTTTGACGAATACAAGCTAGCTATGCATTGCGAGAAAAGGAGAAAGGATACTTGCGGCTCAAGCTGACGTCTACTGGAGTATTACAGCAGTAGTCGTGGTCTCCAACGACGGCAAATTGGACCATGTTATGGAGTGCGCCAACTGACTTGTGTGATCTTTACGGTGGCTGGTTATGCCGCTTGGAGCAGGGCATGGAACTTCCTGACTGTGAGCAGTACTGGGGCAACAAAATTTAACCTGTAATGGAAATGGGTTTCAGAGGCTTGAGAATGTAAAGTTGCCGGAGACAAAAGAGGCGATTGTGGCGAGGAGCATTGACAGCAAAGAGTGTAGAAACCGGTGCTTAAGAGATTGTAACTGCATAGGATATGCGAATGTGGTTGTGGATATGTGGATTAGCGGCACAGATTGCTTGATTTACAGAGGTAACCTATTTTGATACACGGAGGTCCGGATTTAAACGTCAAAGTGCCACATACTTACCTCGGTAACTCATATCTCTTGTAAACTATCCAAACTAATTATCCTCACAATTTTTTTATAGGGATTATTTTCCATTCAGACAAGGGTGCAAGGATTGTAGGACCGCAAAACCGGAACTGAGACTACCGAATGTAAAAACAAGAACGAATCAAGAAAGATAGATAAAACCTGATTCTTAAAACGCGTATGAAAAACGGAGTCGAGATTTCTCTCTTTCCTTAATTCGAAAAATCGCCCGTAGTGTGACGGTTCGATACGATTACGAATCCCAGGATAAAACCGTATATGAAAACGATATGCAACACCCAAATCGTAGTCTGACGAACGCGAGATTCTATGAATACTCTCGAGACTTACTTGCAGGAAGATGTAGAACTTTACGTTGTTTTTCTGAAAAATTTCAGAGTAATCGGAGAAGACGATGGAGTTCGGTTTTTAATAAACCGGAAGGGCGCGAATTGAACCGGCACAATGTTTCATTGCACCCCGGTTTAATGTTTCGCTGAACCAAAACGAAATGCCCCAAAAAGAACTAGCCCAAGCCCAAGCCCAGCGGCTCTGTGGTGGTGGTGCGCGCGTGCTCGGTCCATCTTCCACTCCATGTATGTTGTTGATCATCAACCATGATGTGTCTTATTATATAGTAGAGAGAAAATCTCTCCACTTCCAATGTGGGACAAAACTTGTTATGTCTCCCACATCATACTTTGACCAAACAATTTCTCATTCACCAATTCTTCAAATTTATCATATGAGCATTCAAAGTTGTAGTCCATATTACAACCTTTCTAATGAGCTCATAATCCGGTAATTCCGGGCAATGACCTTGCCGGAAAAGACACCGGAAAAGTGACTCAAACTCACTTATTATTTTAAGTTCCAACAAGGATAAACACAAAAATCTTTTGCCATCTTCTGGTGGTGGTGCCGGAAAATAATACAGAAGCGAACGAGGGCATCAGGTAACAATCTGTATCTAATCATTTCATCTTTTGTAGGGCTGATTTCAACTTTACATGTCTCATCTTTTTTTGTCCTAAGATTTGCAAATGGACGGAGACAGAACAAACTCAAACAAGGATCCGGAACTTTCACAGATGGACTTCGGAACTATCTGTGAAGCAACCAACGACTTTTGTAACTCGAACAAGCTTGTGTCAAGGTGGATTTGGTAATTCGTATTGTTTACAAGGTATAGACTCGCACTTTAAAACAAACAAAATAAATTACTTTGACTCATACACCCGATGACTATATTTTACTTTTACCAAAGCGAGGATGCTGTTAATTTGACATACTGTATATATCTAATCTAATTTCACAATCTTTTATAAATTTTACTCATAAGTCGTAACTAACACGTGGTAACTTAAATTTAATCTAATATGCTCTGGTTAGCTGATGGAAACGAAATTGCGGTGAAAAGACTAATAGAGGTGTCCGTTGAGGGAGCATCTCAGTTTATGAACGAGGTCAGATTAATCTCCAAGCTTCAACACATAAACCTAGTTCGTCTTCTTGGATACTGTGTACAGGGGGGAGTAGACCATATGGTGGTATACGAACACCTCGAGAATCTCAGTCAACTTTTATTTCTTCGGTTAGTCCATCACTTTTTTCTAATTTATTTTTATAATTGAATTTATGTCTTTGGACTTGGACTAGGAAATACCGAAAGATCTAGGCTTACTTGGCCTACACGGTATGGTATCATTCACGGGATCGCAAGAGGACTCACGCACCTCCACCAGGATTCGTGTTTCAGGATTATACACAGAGACTTGAAAGCGAGCAACATCTTGCTTGATAAAGATATGGTCCCCAAAATATCGGATTTTGGGATGGCCAGGCTCGTTGCAAGAGACGAGACCGAAACTAACACACGAAAGATACCTGGAACTCGGTACGTATTATTAATTTACTATATGAGAGTTTGATGAAAGATCCCTAAAGCTAACTACTTGGTTTACTCAGAGGATACATGTCGCCGGTGTACCTGTATGACGGTGTATTCTCTGATAAATCGGATGTTTTTAGTTTTGGCGTCCTGTTTCTTGAGTTATTAAGTGGTAAGAGGAGCTATAAGTTCATGAACTCCAACGGGGACACTAGTCTCCTCGCCTGGGTAATCAATCCTCTAGGCTTTAATCTCCTTTCTTTTGTTTCTTAGCTAGCTTATATAATAACCAATTAATACAACACAGGTTTGGAGAAAATGGGAAGAAGAGAGCTTGTTGGAGATAATCGATCCAATCATATTAGTTGATCAAAGTTTTTTGGTTGTCCAATTATTTATACGTTTTTCTTCCAAATCGTGAAACGAAATAATGATGATAAAAAAAAATTGATATCCAATTATTTATATGCTTTTATTTTATAATTTTAGTTCAAGTTTGTAAACTTTTAAAACTATTCAAAGTGGAAAAAAATATTTTTTTTGAAGAAAAGATGATAAAAATACAATGAACTAGCTTGAACTTGGATTTATAGGGGAATAATTATATATGTTTCCTCCACATAAAATTAATTTAGAAATTTAGTATGAGGCACGTGCCACATCTGCCTATAACGTGGGTCCGCCAGTGAGCAAAGCAACAATAAACACATTTAGTTTTAAATATTTATTTGATGGGTAGCTTTTGTGAATTTTGGAGGACCATCAAAAACCATGTTTTTGGAAGTGATGGGTCACATAACTCGTATTGGATGGTTTCTGCAGACTTTGCTATCTTCATTTACTTTTGTGCCATCTAATAAACCTTATGGTGTAGGTTATGTGGAACGCAAATCGATTTGATTATAACAAAATGTGTCTTGCCAAATTTTAAACTTCCATATTATAAAAAAATTTAGAGAATAACCTAGAACTTTGACTTGTCATATTTTACACCACTATTTATATCCAATATATTATTGAAAAGTTCTATAAATTAATTTCTAGAGTCTCTCCACACGTTTCTGATGGATAATTTTTGACAAAAAAATACTAGACATCTCTTTTCCGTAAAGGTTAAAAACATTTGTATATATCAATTATTTTTCTTTTTATTAGCATTTTGTTTCTCTTGATTGTATTTTATTTCTCTTGATGGCATTATATCTATGATTGAAAAGAAAAAAAAACACACACACAATTAAATAAAATGTATTACGCTTTGCTAATTTTTGAACTATTTGAATCTCTACATTACTCTTTATCAAACATTTGGTATGTAAAAAAAAAAAAAGTCAATGAGGCAGAGTAAGATTAGGTGATACTTTTTTTTTTGTTGAGAAAGAGTGTATAAGATTAGGCGATACTTGCAGGTACATTTCTTTTCCAAGTTTAAGTAACGTCTCAAAGTTTTTAAACTATTAGATGCCCTACCATTGTTATTTCATTTTTCCCAGTCTATCATCTCATTGGTAAACCAAACAGAATACCATTGCTTATTGCCTCATCACGTACGTCTTATATGAAAAAAAAAAAACCAAATAGTTTATAGATAAATATAATTACTAAAATCAAAAGTTAGTATTATTAGAGTAAACAGGAGTTTTCATATCAAATATGGAAACTTTAACAATAAATCTAACTTTTTGCCAACAAATATCAACATTTAATGAATGATAACTATTAATTTTTCAAAAGTATAGAAATAGAGTCTCTCTAAAGTGTAAAAGTGAATGCTACTCCCCGTCTTAGGCAAAATTGTATCAGTTATCTGTGTGTATATAATATGGACTACTTTAAAAAATATATCAAGAATTGAAATCAATTACAAAAATAACTCATATTGCTAAATTAATTTTTTTCTTACGTCTTCACAATTTCCATATTTACATAATAACGAAAATACAATTACTTTTTTTTCTTGAAGTTTATTCGTAAAGTCTACTACGAATTGAAAATCAAATGTCCAAAAAAACTTCATCTTCTTTACTTATTCACGAAAATGCCATCACATCAATTCATCTAACAACCATTCTCAATCGAAATCAAGCTTTGAATGCATGATTTCCTCTTCAAACATATCTACAAACTCATTATATCATCTCATAAACTTATATTCTTTAATTTTTTCTTCATTTTCACCCTAAAAACTCACATTTTCATCTTTTCAAAGTTTATATTCTTAGATATTGCCATTATCGGTGTGTGAGATCATGCTAACTGTTGGAGAAGTTTGATGAAGCTCTAAATCGAAGTTTTGGGCCATCAACGTAACTTAAGATAACGGCAAAGTAAAAATCTGGTCGATCTGAATGAATTTCACATATTTGTAGCGAAGTAAACTTCATAATGAAGTCTACTCACGTAAATAGACTTCAATACGAAGTCTACTGGTCAACGAACATGTTAGTTTTGCAATTGATTTTACAAAATTTTGGAGAGTAGACTTCGTTGTGAAGTCTGCGCCATATTCCTTTGAAAACAAAAAAATACGGCGTAAACTTCATTATGATTTTTTAAAAACGCTTTTTTGAAAATGTATAATGAATTTTTAAGATTTTCTTGAACAATTAGTTGTATTAGTCTGTTTAGTTGCTTGTGTGTAAGTTTGACATGCTTATTTGTTATATATAAAGCGAAAACGATTTTCTTATTTGATTAGCACATTAGGTCATTACAAGTAGACTTCTCTTACTTTGTAGAGAAGTCTATACTCATGAAGTTTAACAATTTCTCCGAACTTGTCCATTTTAGCTAGGTGGAATGCATGAAAAATCTTGAATTTGGGTTTTTTTCTTTTTAAAATTGTGAAGTCTACCGGAGAAATCTATTCATGAACTATCATGGGCACAGTAGACAAAGAAAAAAAAAAGCAAAAAAGTTACATTGAGTAAATATTTATTGCTCGTTCTTCATTAATCCGCGTTTTGTCTGGCTGCTCCTTTCTCTAATACAGTTTGGGGTTTGGTGGGGTGGGGTTTTAAGTAAAGCGTGCGATACAAAAACAGACATCCTCTGCTCTCTTCTCTAATCCGCGTTTTATATATATCCTTTCTTCTCCTTCTGCTCTCTCTCTCTCTTGGTGTATATATCAGTGTTTCATTTGTTCTGCATATAAAAGTAAAAGATTCACCCTTTAAAGGCTGAGTCAGATATATAGTCTTTTTCTATTCTCCGCAAAAGAAGAGCCCGTGTTGAACAAGAGAGAAAAGAAACTAAGAACTTGAAGATTCCGCCCAAAAGAAGAGAAAGACCAAACCCCTTTTTTCTCTTCTTTCCGTGCTCTGGTTTCTCGTTTTGAATTTGTTGACCAAAGACGACTTGTTTGATCTGAATCTCTTCTTGTGTTCATATGGTAGACAAAAGGAATAATTAGGGGATTCTTTTTTTTTTTTGGGGGGGGGTCAGATACTGGATTTGATTCTCTCAATCATCATGCAAAGAGTACGCAATAAACCGATTAAATCCAACGGAGGAACCACGACGGCTTCCGTTAAGCATTTAATCAGACAGAGAGGCGGCGGCGATGGCGGCGGTGATACGGCGGCTGTGGAGGTTTCCGGGTCGGCGAATGATGACAGCCTCTTGACTAATATGCAGGAACCCAGCATCGATACCGACAAACTCAGCTACGAGATTTTCTCGATTCTCGAGAGCAAATTTCTATTCGGTTACGACAACAACGACGACGACCCCAAAATCACGGTTCCTCGGAATTTAAACCCGAAATCCGAGCCCGAACCGGTGAATTCGGCGATTGCGATTGACGCCGCTCCTGGATCGATTAAGAACCAGAGAGGCAAAATCTGTATCCTGAGCATCGACGGAGGAGGCCTGAGAGGAATTTTACCCGGAAAGGCGTTGGCTTATCTAGAACACGCTCTGAAATCGAAATCGGGCGACCCGAATGCCCGAATCGCCGATTACTTCGACGTGGCCGCCGGCTCCGGTATAGGCGGTGTTTTCACGGCGATGCTGTTCGGGTCGAGAGACGGTAAAAGCCCGATCTTCCGAGCAGAGGACACGTGGCAGTTCATAACGAAAAACGCAAAGGGTCTTTACGGGTCGTCGTCGTCTTCTTCTTCGCTCGTGAAACGGGTCTTGAGAACCGGGTCGGGTTGTTCCGGGACGTCCAAGCTGCAGAGAGTGATGAAGGAGTGTTTCTCGGAGCTGACCTTAAAGGACACGCTAAAACCGGTGCTCATACCTTGCTACGACCTTAGAAGCTCGGCTCCGTTTCTGTTCTCACGCGCCGACGCGCTCGAGACCGACGGGTACGACTTCCGCCTGTGGGAGGTTTGTAGAGCGACTTGGGCAGAGCCAGGGGTGTTCGAGCCGGTGGAGATGAAATCAGTGGATGGACGTACCAAGTGCGTGGCGGTCGGTGGAGGATTAGCCATGGCCAATCCAACGGCGGCTGCGATCACGCACGTGCTGCACAACAAGCAGGAGTTTCCGTTCGTCAGAGGAGTTGAGGATTTGCTTGTCTTGTCTCTTGGTATGGGTCAGTTGCTTCACGTCAGCTATGAATACGACCGGATCATCAAGTGGACGGCTAAGCATTGGGCTCGCCCCTCAGCTCTTATCTCCAACGACGGTGCTGCCGACACCGTCGATCAAGCTGTGGCAATGGCTTTTGGCCACTGCCGCAGCAGTAACTACGTTCGGATTCAGGTATAAAAAAATTTCCAAATTTTAGTTTCTTGTCTAAAACGAAATCACAAAGCTTTCTTCACAAGTTAGGTTACTAAGGAATGGGTTTTGTTGTAGGCGAATGGGACGAGCTTAGGACCGTGCAGGCCAAACATAGACACAGACCCGAGTGGGAGCAGTGTGAATATGCTGGTTGGAGTAGCGGAGGAGATGCTAAAGCAAAAGAATGTAGAATCGGTTTTGTTCGGAGGTAAAAGAATCGGTCAACAGAGCAATTTCGAGAGGCTTGACTGGTTAGCCGGGGAACTTGTTCTCGAACATCAAAGGAGAAATTGTCGAATTGCACCAACCGTGGCGTTCAAGCAATCCGTCCATAGGGCAGATCACAAGACTAGGGACAAGGATATCGGTGTCACCGCTAGAGAACGATGAACGGAAGATTTAAAGCTTGTTGTTGCTACTTCTCTTTTGGTTTTTTTTATTATAGATTAATTTAGGATAAGGTTTTCTTTCTTTCTTTCTGCTCAGGTTATGATTTGTTGTATAGATTTGAGTTTGTGTTTTGAGTTCCGAGACATGAGGAGAAAAGATGAAACATCTACCATCTTACAAAAAGGGTTTGATGTTCCTTCATTCATGCTGCCAAACAAAAAAAAAAACAACTTGATTCCTGTAATTTCGGTTTGTCTTAGATTCCATATTATCATTACGATTTATTTTCTTTGACATTTCCACTAATTTAACCAACCAGATGAATTTAATAATGTGTAAATTTTTGTGGTTTTTTTTTTGTTGCGTTCGTGGAGTAAAATGACTATATAATATTACACGGACAAATTTAGCTTAAATTAAACGTGATTCCACAAAATTATTGTGCTATTCCACTATTTTAGGTATTGAGAACCAAATCCTTCTAATCTTTTAACTCGTGGAAGTCATCCAATAAAAAACTCTTGGAGCTCGAGACACGACACTATTAATGACAAATTGACAAAGGGTCACAACAACTTTGTGTCATTAATACTTATTCAATCGTAGTAGCTTCTATTATTAAATTTTGTCGGATTCTTTATTACAGTGTAAAACTACGTCTTAACACCAAAAAAAATCGTTGGTTAATTGGTTTAATTTCATGTGGACTTGGGGAATCTCTACTGAATATAACGGATCGAAAAATTTGTTACGTGATCACATAATCGGATTGATTCAGAAACGCATTATCTTGACTTATTGAAATTTTGGTCAGAAATTAAAACGTTTTATAAAGTCCAAAAAGAAAACAGATTGTTGTCGTTTGGTTCTTGCGCGTGTGCGTGCGTCGAGGGAGGGACGGTGCGAGAACGTCATATATCTGTGAGTAGCCCCACGTCTTTGATTGTCGGTTCGGTCTCATCCACCGACACTCGAAACAATATTTTCATTTGTTTACAACTTTATAAAATTTATATTGGAGATCTTTTCATTCCTATCAATTATGCGTCGGTCCAAATATATCTAGTAGCAAATTTCATCTTTGGTTTCGTTGCTTCTTTTACGTGTTGTCATTTCTTTCCTATGGACAATTATTCGATGTTTTGTATATGCTCTCAACTCTCGACTATAGTTTCTGTTTAGAATATATGATTTTAAGTTCGAGTTATTTTAGTTTGAACGAAATGTATCAAAGTCAAACCGAGATCATTGTGGCTCTGATGTAGATTCGGTTTTCGCTTAAGTCTGATTTTATTATTCCAAAATATCTTATTTTGGATAATAGTATCCTAACTTTTGGAGGGTTTTTTTTGTTTTGTTTGGTTTAGTAATAAAATGTTTGATTTGGTTAGATTTTTAATTAAGCTTGGTTTAATGCATGTTTAGGTCAAGTTCTTTTTTGATGACCAAAAAGTTTTGGCCTTTAGATTCATAGTTTGCTTGCGTTGGCGACGAGAACAAATTAACTCGTAGATTTGAAAAAAAGAAAGAAAGAAAAGAGACACTATATAGTTCTATTTTCACAAAATGGTTTAGCCTTTACTAAGTCTAAGCGCATCAAAAAGGTAAAGACGCCGAAAGTGAAACTCTTTTAAAACAAAGTGGGTTCCGAGTTCGCACTCTACGTTCTTAGTCAAAAAAACATAAAAACTTTTCTTTCTTTTGAGGGGTTGAAAAATATGAGATTTCAAAAAGAAAAAGGAAAAGAAAGAAGAAGAGAGGTTTGAGACTTTTAGTTGGAGAAGAAGATCTTTGTAGTGGGATACTCTTGCCCAGCACCGGACAGACATCGTAGGGCCCATTCTCACGTCTTCTTCCACAACAGGACAACAACTTTATCAAAATATATCAACCTGACTTGGTCAATTTCTTAACCATATTTGTAACTTCTCTTTTTTCAGTTATCTATTTATTAATGTATATATGCATTCATAATTTAATATACATAAAGGAATTGGAAAAAAGCAAACAAATGATTTTTTTTTTAAAAAGTAAGTAATTAGTATATTCGTCGTAGAATTATCTACTTAATATATACATAGGAATAAACACTGATCGCAGTTTTATTTCAAGAATGATCGTACTTCAAAGCTTAGTTTGGGAAAATAACCCGAACATCACTGGTCTAGACAGACAGAGATATAATTTACAGATTCATCATAGTGAGGTAACGTGATTAGAAATTGTGCGACTTGAGCGATATTTACTTGTTGATTTAGCAGCATGTCACATTTCCACTAAAATTATGTCACGTACGATTAGATAGTTAGAAGCATGCCACCACATAATTATGTGATGTCACCCGATTATGTATCCTTAGATGCATATATAAAAAATTCTTACAACTTGTATGCATCATATAATCGTTTCTCTCTTGACCGAAGGAAAGAAGAAGTCATCTCTATGCGTTCTCAGGATTTCATAAGATATATTTAGGAAATACTAGTCACATTTCAAGACTTATGTGACAAGAGCTAAACAAACAGATAAAAAATGGATAAAAAGCTACTAAAGTCGATGAAGAACAGACAGAGACTTAAGGCAGAAACTTCGACTGCGGTTTAAGTCCTCTTCAATCATGGCCAACTCGGTCCAAGTAGGTAGCAGATGTGCTCATGCCCATGAAAACCCATAATCAAACTGAACCTTTTTCTCTTCTGGCTTTTTAGAGCTAAAGCTTAAGGACCCGAAATCACTGTTGACCTTAAGTTCTAAAGCCGATCAAAAGAGAAAATATTGGGCCTGGCTTGACAGTTAGATAGGCCCAATTTGTATCATCCACCAAACTTGTCATACCAAAAGGTTGAAACAATATGATAAATCGATTTATGTACATGTACAGAGAGATTCTCTTCCATTCGAAACTTACAATTTAAATCCTAAAAATAGGTTCTCAATTAATATATAAGATTTCGGGTTGCATCTTTAGTTTTGTACAACGATGAGATATCTATCTTTTATAACATTTGAGTTTAACATTTTCTCTTCATCAGTTTTGACATTTTCTCTTCATCTTCCTTTATCTATTATCCTACATGGATTGCACGATTTACGACCAATATTAATTAGTTGAAGACTAACCCTCTTCTCTCAAGTGAACACAAGCTTTTGCAGAAGTATTCTCTTGGCAAATCTTCTTCGGTTTCTCTTTCTTTTAATCTTGGTCGGTCAAGCTTCTCGAAATTCCCTCTGTTCATCGATTCTTCTTTTGCCTCCGATTCTACATTCTTTTGCTTTAGCATCTCATCCGCTACTCCAACAAGCATATTCAAATTGCTCCCACTCGGGTCGTGTCCTAAGCTCAAACCCATTCGCCTGCAACAAAACCCATCAATTCAAAAATTCATTAACCTAAATTATTTGTCAAGAATCTACAAGAACAAATCCAAACTTTTAAGATCTTATTTTAATCATGCAACATTCTTATTTATGCAATATTACACAACGAACGAACGAACGAAATTTAGGGGGGAAAAAATGAGATCCAAAATGTTCAGACTACAAAGTGGAAAAATTAATGGAGAGAAAATGATATTGGTAACTTACTAACTCGCTTGACCGTGCAAGAAGAGAATGCTACTCCAAAAGCTTGTATTCACCTGAGAGAGGAGGGTTTTTTAGTAGTCTTCTCTACTAACTGATATTGGTCGTGGTTCTAGATCAGCGAGGACGAAGAGAAAATATCAAAAAGTCAAACTCAAATTTGAGAAAAGACCAGTCTGAGTAATAGATGGGTTGAAGAAGGGTAATGGAACAATTAGATTAGGGAGGAACGTTAGGTTAAGAGCTTTCGTTGTTTGCAAGTTGCTGGAACTCATTGTGCCAAAAGAAATCTAGAAAGGGTTATTTTGAGTTTCGTGAGGATACTAAATCCAAACGAATCTCGATAACCATCTACATCTATTAGGAAGAGACGAAGAAGAAGAAGGAGCGATGATGGAAGATCGACGACGGTACTGATTTATATTACTAGGGTTTAGATTTTTCGTTTCAACCATCGCCGATCGGTTTAACCTAAGTAACCAAGCCAGAACCGAATTGACAAAAACTCGGTGTTCGGAAACTTCGGTCCGGTTTTATCGTTACAATGGTTTGATTATCCGGTTAATTATCCATCGTTACCTTGGCAACCTAGTTCTTTATCTTGTTATAAAAATGTGTATAGAAACTATGGATAATGATGGTCCATCGGTTTATTCATTTCTTCTAGTTTTTTTTTTTTTTGCCAAACGATTTACACTATTGTTCATTTCTTCTAGTTGTTCAGTAGTAGACTTTCGTGAACGACATATTTTTGACAACAGCATGTGCCATGTGTTTGTTTTTATATATGAAAACACTATGCCTCGATCGAATAATCTGCAGATCAAATTATAAAACGCAATTTTTTTGAAGAATTTTGCTAGTCGCTTAGTTTATTGTTAAATGTCGTTGAATCATCGACGAAAACTTCGATATTTTAACTAGATTTCTTCTGCATGTAAAGTTTTATTTCTATCCCACCCCGTTAAGATTAGGTGGTGACTAGTAAGGCACACTGTCAATAAGAAATTTAATCAACTACAAGACAACGGTCACACAAAGACTTGGCAAATAAAATTTCCATAAAAAAAAAAGACAAGAACCATCTAGGACGAAACTTGAGTGACAACTGCAGAGACCATCGAGTTAATTCCACACATATCATGGCCACGACACAACTTGTAGTACCCATTGTCTCCCCATTTCTTCCCCCACGAGTTCTTGATAATCCAATATGGTTTATTACTAAGTCGCAAGATCGAAAACCCTTTTGATCCGTACCCAACAATAAGTACCCCGTGGTTAATCTTCTTCTTGCTACATATCAGCGGACACGACACTCCTCCAATATACGTCTGCATGAACACCGCGTTTAACCCCACTGTGTTCAACAAAACAACAAAGCATTAGAGGTTTTTGTCCAATTCACACAAAATATTTTCTCTCTTTAACAAACATATATATTATAGTTACGTTATCACCTGCTAAAGGACCATGTTGTACTAAATTTGCTGTGATCTGGTCTTCGTCCAATGGTACGTTCGTAAAGTTCACTACTTTTACTGCAATCTTTTTAGGATCGAACTTGCAATGGCCTCGTTTACCAGTGTAAGGATATGACTTTTCCTCTTCTAAGCCTCCTGCCTCCTTCAAATACTCATACGCATTTGTCATGAGTCCACCACCACATCCATCATCGCAGGCTTTCTTGTCGTCTGGATCGCACTATAGTAAAACAAAGAAATTTTCGAGTTCTCCAACAAGTTAGTACCGCTAATTACATATCTACGTACATTTTAAAACATAAATGGATTAACACATACATACCGTTTTATCACAATCCACAAGTTGTTGTTCGCTAAGACTAACAAGCTCCCCAGTGGAGACAAAATGGGCTCCTTCAACTGCTCCTGTTGTGCTAAAAGCCCAGCACGATCCACATGCACCCTTCATATGCACAGTCATTAAAAGGGTGCTCATTAAAGTTGATATAACATAGCATACACTATCATAAATTAAGATAATTATGTATGTATGAGGTTAGTAACTGGCTAATAGATGAATCATCAATCCTTTGATGACCAAAAAACAAGTGTACTATAAATCCCACTAATATTGGTTACTTCTAGAATACCCTAAATTAATTACCGATTACATGATTTTGTTTTGCCAATCATTAATTTGTTACATGCGAAATTTCAAATAATGAAACAAATGAAAGAATACCAAGTAGAACTGTCCTACTTTCCCCTGCTTATGTTTTTGGCTGAAATATAAATTATTTCTCGGTTCCTTTTATATTAAAGAAGTAATCCCAAGCCTTAAGGCAAACTTTATATAATCATTTAATTTCTCCGTAATAGATATTGTAAAATAAATTATTCAATGTGTGCGCAAAATGTAAAACATGTATCTTTTATGAAATAGATGAAAGTATCTCATAGCTAATATAGAGGAACATACTTGATCCTTGACCTCAGTAACCGCACCTTTCTCCCTCCAATCAAAATCTTTAGGCAATCCCTCAACCTCAACCATAGGTGCCTCCGCTCCAACCACACTGCCACGGCGGCCGCCAACATCAGCTACTCCAGTGCACGTCCTCTTGAACTCCTCTTCCGTTAGATCAGAGAACCGCGTAACTCCGTGGACGGCGGTGGGGTCCAACATCTGGTGCTCCGCCGCCTTGAGGACGTTTTTAGCGAATATACCAAGACGGTGGACGTACTCCTCCCGTGTGGGGTAGCTCTTGCCGTAGTCGGACATGAAAACCCGGAATTTTCTCTCCGTGTGTGTCCCGAGGAGATTGGGAAGTCGATCATCTGTGACTTGGCGTATGGTGAGGTCCTCAAAGGAAGCTGCCTCGCGGCAGAAGAAGATGGTGCATGTTATAAAAAGTGCTAAGGTTTTAGCCACCATGATCGCTCTGTATCGATAGATCTTAATTTGTTCCGAGGCGGCCTTAATTTATTAATCCCTTTTAGGCTCAACAGCTCTGTGTGTGTGTGTGTGTATATATAGGAGATGGATGGTTAACTACTCTATATGAGTTTGAGGTAACGAAAGTGTTGGAGTTACATGCAGATAGAAGACACGTGGGATGTTTGCATGTAGAGTTGCACGATGAAGCTGCATGACACGTGGCGGTGTCTCTCTTTTGTCTCTTGATCATTTTGGAGATTTTGGTACCGCCATTGCATTGATGCTTCTGTTGTAAACGTGTAGATACAAATTATCCGTTTTAGATTTGAGGGGAGTGACGTATGTTAGTGAACACATTACGCGTCGTTAATTAGCTCTATAGAGTGACCGAGACTCCAATCAGTTTACATAGTACAAAATCGTACAAAAATACGATATACATTTGTTAATATGAAAATAGTAAGTTTAATTAATGGTTTTGTTGACTTAAACGAGAAAATGTGAAACCCAATCAAGACTGAGAGATCGAATTGTTTAATAATAAAGCTATAAATTATCGTAAGTAAATATCTAATTGCCCTACCGCATTTTATACTTTCTGAATAGAAAATAGCTCAAACTTATTATTTTACTCACACACTCGGAAACAAATATCAATTCAAATAAATATCTAAAAAAGTAGATCAATAAACCGACTGTAACACAAACAAGGAAATATCAATTCAAATAAATATCTAAAAAAGTAGATTAATAAACCGACTGTAGCACAAACAAGGAAGATACTCTTCAACAAATCCATCTGAATTAGATCATAATATAATATCGTGAACACTAAAAAATAGTATTAGGCACACAAAATTCATAGGTTTTCAATTAATGCTACATTCATGCAAACTTAAAAGTCATAATAAAAGATATAAGGTTAGGTGCCTCTTGTATCTACTAACTAAAAATTGAATTGTGTCATAGAGTCTTATTTAGTGCTAGACTAAAAATAGCTTAGAAGTTAGAAGCAACAAAAAAAATTGTAGCAAAGTTAAAATATATTTGTATTCCAAAGGTACACTAATTGGTTGTTTTGTCTCTTCAGTTTACATATTATGATTGATAATATGCAGAATAATGTAAACTAATTCCACAACATCTTTATCAATCATAGCGATTTCTCGAAAAACAAAAAATTGTCAAGAAAATTATTTTCACCAAAGTTAAAAATCAATAATTAATTATCATTTTGAAAATGGTTAAAAATACATCATCTCCTCCAAACTTGATCTCCTTCTTCATCCTCGACATCATTTTCTCTCGGTTTCTGGTTTTGCCTGAAACAGTTTTCAACAATCCGGTCGGCCTAATGCTTCTCCATCTCCGATCTCAGATTTCCCAACCATCCATCGCTTTAGAGGTAAGCAAAAAAATTAAAAATCTTATCCGTCTTTTGTAATTTACTCTTGTTTTTCAATTCCTGGCGAAAGAAAAAAAGAACAAAAACAATCTCATTCTCCTCTCACGACGAATCTTTTCTTTCTTTCTAGGGTTTTGATCAATCCACTTAACAACACACGAAAGATTGCATTTTTTTTTTTCCAAACCAAAAAAAAAAAAAATTCCCAAGATGTTCAACAAAATCATGAAACTGGGTCAGAAGAAATTCAACAAATCCGATCAACACCACCAAGACATCAACTCCGGCAACAACAACGTCGTCCGCGGAAGCCGCACCACAACCGCCTCTGCTTCGTCGGCATCAAACGGCGAATCTCAGACGGCGGCTTCGTCGCCTTCGCAGACTCCGATTCACCCAATGTTCACATCAACACCGACCCTCGAAGTCCTCCCGTTGCTAAAAGACGTCTCTTCCTCAGATCGTCCTCTCCTCTTCATGAAGAAGGCTCACATGTGTTCATGCCAATGCGATTTCTCCGATACGTTGATAATGCCACGCGAGAAAGAGATCAAGAGGCAGACGCTTCTCGAGCTGGTCGATTTCCTCCACTCTTCCTCCGGCAAAGTCAATGAGACGATGCAGAGCGAGCTCATCAGAATGGTTTCCGCCAACATTTTCCGGTGTCTCCCACCGGCGCACCACGAGAACACGGGAGCTCCACCCGAAGGGAACGATCCCGAAGAGGAAGAGCCTTACCTTGAGCCATGGTGGCCTCATTTGCAGCTCGTCTACGAGCTTCTTCTCCGCTACGTAGTCTCCTCAGAAATCGAGCCCAAGACCGCCAAGAAATTCATCAACCACACGTTCGTCTCGAGACTTCTCGATTTGTTCGACTCCGAGGATCCGAGGGAGAGAGAATACTTGAAAACCGTCCTCCACAGGATCTACGGGAAGTTCATTTTCCACAGACCTTTCATCAGAGGGTCCGTTTACAACATCTTCTACAAGTTCTTGTACGAGACTGAGAGGTGTATTGGGATCGGAGAGTTGTTGGAGATTCTCGGAAGCGTGATCAATGGATTCACGGTGCCGATGAGAGAAGAGCATAGGTTGTATCTTGTGAAAGCAATCTTGCCGTTGCACAAGTCTAAAGGCATCTCGATTTACCACCAGCAGCTGTCGTATTGCGTGACGCAGTTTGTGGAGAAAGATTACAAATTGGCTGATACTGTGATCCGTGGCTTGTTGAAGTATTGGCCGCTTACCAATTGTCAGAAGGAGGTTCTCTTCTTGGGAGAGCTTGAAGAGGTTCTGGATGCTACAGAGTCGTTGGAGTTTCAGCAGTGTGTTGTTCCTCTGTTTACACAAATTGGGAAATGTCTTAATAGCGCACACTTCCAGGTTCTTGTCTCTCTCTCTCTCTCTCTCTCTCTCTCTCTCTCTCTCTCTCTACTCAGATGTTTTGTTTTTGAAAGTGTAATTGGTTGATAGAGAGTATTGTGAGGGAATGCAGGTGGCGGAGAGAGCTCTGTTCTTGTGGAACAATGAACATATCGTAGGGTTGATTGCGCAGAACAAAGACGTGATATTTCCGATTATATTTGAAGCGTTGGAGAAGAACATGAAAGGGCATTGGAACCAAGCGGTGCATGGTTTGTCTGAGAATGTTAGGAGAATGTTTATGGAGATGGACACTGAGCTCTTTGAGGAGTGCGAGAAACAACATCCGGAGAACGAAGCTAAGGCGTGTGAGTTGTTGGAACAAAGAGAATTGACATGGAAGAGACTTGAAGAAGCTGCTGCTTCTTTAGCTGCAAACTAAAGTTGCCTCTTTTTGATGATCGTTTTTTTTTAGCTTATCTTCGTTTTCAAGATTTTAATGTTTTTTTTAGAAACTCTCTATAATTTTATTTATTTGTTTGTTTCTTGTTTCATTCTTTTGGTCCCTTGTAAATGGCGACCGGGAATATAAATCCACATGTCGCCGACCAGATCATGTCATAGATGATAAATTTAGTGTTGTTCTTTGCAGCTTCTGCAAAACTTGCTATAGTAGTGATTGACCAAGTGTTGTTAGTAGCATTGACGATGATGGCAATAATAAAGCATCACATTTCAACTACTTTTTAACGTACATGTGGTAAAAGAGAATAAGATAGTGGAGAGTAACACAAAAAGAAAGATCCAAGACGTTACAACTTGCATTTGATTCGATGGGGCAAAGTTCGTCTTTGACGTTGCCTTTACATTCCCATTTGGGTCTGGTGTGGTTTTGCTTTGTATTGTTGTGATTAGTGAACCAAAACAAACAAGAGAAAATAAAATAATGGAGGACCACTTTACAGGCAAAAACCAACGAATCAATTGAAGGGTCCAAATCCTATTAGTTATCCATGCGGTCTACCACAATAATAGAGTTGATGATGACAAAACACAAATCATTAACAAAGACGACAATAATAACGTTAAACGCGGCCGAGGCGGTGCATTGCTTCCGAATATCATTCCAAAGAAATTGCTGTCATCGCTGCTGCTGCTGCTAGTTCCTCTTGCCGTACCGCCAATACCGCCCATCCCTCCAATGCTGCCGCCGCTGCTGCTGCCGCTGCTGCTACCACCGCCTTCATACGGAGAATAAGAATCGCCACTTTGACCTTCATCATCCCTGCTCCCTCCCAAAAAATCATTTGATTTAGAACAAGTTATGCCTAATAAAATCGACCATAGAATGCTAAAACGAGGCATACATTAGTCAAAAAGGATACATTAATAATGTGATTAAAAAAGGGGTAATGGGTTCATAGGAAAAGGAATCACCTTTTCTACGTAGGGGACCTATGTGGTCCCCCATCTCCTCTAACAACATTTTCCATCATAATTACATCATAACTCCCAAAAAATTATTGTCTTTTTCGAATTATGAATTAACTAGGGGACAAATAGTAAACATATGATGTATCAAAATGTAGATGCATCATCATTTGCATTACTTAATTAAAAACTTTCAAATTACGACAAACATTTCGACCGTCCATATTCCCAAATGGACAAAAAAATTCACGAGTTGTGTATAGTATGAAAATAATTGAAATATGAAAAAAATGGCAAGTGGGTTTTAATTCAGACACTAGTCAAGTTGGTCGGTTCCCCAGGCAGACGATCACGTGCCCCTACTTGAATTCTGGAATACTTCCAAAATCCTAACGTCTGATATTCTCAATGACTTTTACTCTTTCTTAAAAAAACCAGTTACATTACTAATTCAAATTATTTTAGATTTACACATAACTCAACTAACTATATTCGATTCGGCCTCTATCTGAGGAATAATGGGGCATAAAACGTAATTTAGAAGAAAGGACCAGTTTTGTTTAATCCTATTTTAGTAGGCTGATTAAGTAGACAAATTAACTCGACCTAGACAATATCTAGTCTCCGTATCATTATTAATGTGATAAACGTAACTAGACTACAAAAGAAAGAACTTAAACACAAGAAAAATAGTAAAAAATACGATTTTTTTAGCTCTTGACTTGGCGTCGTTAGGAAATCATGCCCTAATCACACGCTTTCACAGCTAATCTAGTTATATACTATTTTAATGAACATTAGACATAGAAATGGAAGATCATGCATCATTTTAAAATTGTTTTTTTTTTTTGGTTTGAAAAAGTACCTGGGACCGCCGAAAACGCCAGCGTTTCGAGTGAGCTGGTCTACGAGAGCCGAAGCTTGGGGCTCCAGACTGGAAGCTTTAGAGTACATAGTGCTCACTGATTCACCAGACGCCACAAAGAAAGCTCCGTTCTCCATCAGATCTCCTTCTGTTCTCCAATTCCAATTCGACCACTCACCATCGTCCCTCGAGTCCACTCGCTTCGTCACCTGCTTTCACCATTAGCATTCGATAAGTGGTTCACGCGCCGCAGTGGCGACTGGTGTGAAAAAGGCTAAAAAATTTATTAAAAAAAAAAAGTATGTGGACATGACAGAGAGAAGCATCCCACATGGCCTGTCATACACTAACTATACATACCATCACTGTCTCACTCTCAACTCCTCCTAGACCCAACAATTCTACCCAATAGAATAAAGATTCTTTTACTATTTATAATTTGTTTCTTTCTTCATTACGTATAAATTTAACATTGTATTTTTTATATACTTTTTGCTCCAAGAAAAAAAAAAGATTAACAACTGTCCATGTGAAAGATCTGAACTGGATTCAAAGGTTGGACCTCTATGAAAATCCACGAATCAAAACTCCTCATTAGTAGAAGTTGGACTGACATCTATGGTAAAAACCCAAAATCTCTGGCACAAAACTAACTAAACCCTAAAAAGTTGTGAAACAATTAAACAATAAAGCTACTTAAAACAACACAAAAGGGAAGATTTTTGGATATGGATAACTCAAATAATTGAGAAAATCAACAAAATTAAAGTTTCTAAAAATATTTACCTCTTTGGCGCTAGGATCAGACGGAGCAGCGTAACGATTCCCTTGGCTGTTAATGGTGGGATTGCCACTACCACCAATCGCATACATCTTCCACGACGTGAAATCGTTGTTCACGACATGGATGTATCCCCTCCGACACCTCGGCATCCTCTGAACAAGCCCTTGTCCGAAATGATTAAACGCAATCGTCACCTGCATCCCCGTATCCGGCGCGTAGCTATCGTCGTGGCCCAACAGCATCACCTCGTTGTGGTGCGTGAAGTAATTGTTCGATATCGTTATCGCCGTCGAGCCCAGCACGGCGTCGATAAGCCCGTCGGAGCAATGGCTCATGGAGCAGTGGTCGACCCAGATCTTCTGAGATCCGAAAATGGAGATCCCGTCTCCGTCGGATCTGCCTCGTTTTCCGGCTTTCGTGGGGGAAGCAGCTACGACGGCGCCTCCGGAAGGTTTGCAGTCGTAGATGTGGATGTTGTGGATGATGACGTGTTGCACGTACTGGATAGTTAAGCAGCCGTTTCCGGTGATGTGTACGGCGGATCCGCGGCCGTCAAGGGTTTTGTAGCTGTTGATTATGAGCTCTTCCTTGAGTCTGATGAACATGTTTGAGGAGAAGACGATCCAGAGCGGCTCCTCTTGGATTACGCCGTAACGGAGTGTTCCTTGAGTTGGGTTAGCTGGGTTGTTGTCGGAGGAGTCTGTCACGACGTAGATCCGGCCGTTTTTGCCGCCGAGTGTGCCGCGGCCGAAGCCGATTGAGCAGTCGGCGAGTCTCTGGCGGTTGGATGCCCAGTCGGAGGAGTCGCATCGCCAGCAATCGTCGATTGGGTTCCCGGTACGGCAACTGGATGAAGAAGATGAGGAGGAGGAGCTGAGTTGTCTCCGAGAGAGGGATGCATTGACACTCCTGTGAGAATGGAGGAAGAAGAGAGCTTGAGATGTTTCTAGGTAAAATGTGGGAAGGAGAGAGAAGGAATTAGTATTACCTTAAGACATGGAGAACGACGGAATCAGGAGAAGGGTGCTGGTGAGGGAGAGTGAGATTTAGGGATTTAGTGGCTTCGAGGAGTGTGAAGAAGAGGCAGAGGAGGAAAATGGTGTTGGAGAAGTGAGGAGGAAGCATCTTTAATGGCGGATTGTGACTTGTTATGCTTGATTTTTGGCGGTGAGGATGGAATTTTTTTTGCTATTTCGCTGGAAGGAAGCAGAGCATTGGGCTGGACTCTGGAAGTTGTAGGTTGTGAGTAAGTGAGTGTCAGAAGAAGAATGTTGGTTGAGAAATGTGAGGAAATAGAAGCAGAGAAGGATTTGAGATCCACATGGGAGAGAGCTTTGGAGAAGAAGAAGAAGAAGAAGCTGCTGCTCTCTCTCTCTCTCTCTTTCTCTCTCTCTCTGCCTCTATCCTCTCTGCTAAAAATAGGTTTTCTTCTTGAGCTTTTTGATTTTCTGTCTCACTTGGGGAATTTGTGTCCTCTATCTGTGTTGATTAGACTATGGGTCTCATATTTGGTAAGCAAGCTTATATTATTATTGGGCCTAGAGGCAAGCACGGCCCATAATTAGGCCTACGAACATGCCCACTGGAGATTTAGATAATTGGAACGCGAATGGTTTTATGAGTAGTGTGAGTCGTCTAGTGACGGCGAAGACGAAGCTTTGTCGTCCAGATTCCAGAATTCCGATGCTCAGCGATTCCAGTATCTTCTGATAAACCAACTCCGTCAGTGACCTTGTCGTTTCTTAGCTCAGACAAGCAGTCTATTCACTATTATATAGTGTCAACAATTGCTTTCGCAGTGCTTCGAGCAATTCCGGTTTATATCTTCTGATTTTGGTTCACAGGAAAAGAACACATCACCTAACAACAAGGTTTAGTCTCATTCTTCTTTGTGTATGTGTTTCCACTTGTTACTAATTCGTTTGGTTGGCTTTTTTTTAGTCTTAAAATGTTTTTCTTCTTCTTATCAGTGCCGGAAAGAGGAAGACAAAAATCCAAGATATGGACAGAATGAGTGAATTAGCCGATGAGTTGCTCATTAAGATATTAATGCTAGTTCCGACAAAAGTTGCTGTATCCACCAGCATTTTGTCCAAACGATGGGAGTATCTTTGGATGTGGTTGCCTAAACTTGAGTACGGTCATAGGCAATCTTCACCCTCTGAATCCAAGAGGTTAGAGTGTTTTCTTGAAAGAAATCTGCCATTACATAGAGCTCCGGTTATAAAAAACCTTGCGTCTTCACTTGGATTCAGATTTTAAATCTGAGAATATCAAGATGTGGGTTGTGATAGCAGTTTCTCACTGCATACGTAAGCTGGAGATTTCTTACATTTCCTATCCGAAAAAGCCCAACATACTGCCGAGTAACTTGTATACCTGCAAATCGCTCGTCATCTTGAAACTCGCTGGCAAGATTCTCTTGGATGTTCCTCGAATGGTTTTTCTTCCCTCTCTCAAGACTTTGCATCTTAAAGATGTCAAGTACTCCAGTGAAGAATCTATTCGACGGCTTCTATCTAATTCCCCACTTCTTGAAGATCTCTTGGTGCATTTACGTAAATGGCACATCATGGGAAAGTTAACTGTTGTTGTCCCATCTTTGCAGAGTTTTTCACTCTATATACCCGGTGATTGTGATATAGATGGGGTTGTGATAGAAACTCCTTCTTTAAAGTATTTTAAACTCTTAGATGATAATAGGGAAAGTCACTACTATTTGATTGAGACTATGCCTAACCTGATCGCGGCATATTTACATGTTAAATTACCTGACATCAAGAGTGTCATTGCATCAATCACATTTGTCAAGCGTCTTGCAATATGCTCAGAGGTAATCATTTTCCCTTTGTCAACTAATCTTTATATATTTAACCATTTTGGTAATAATTTAAATATTGTGCGCAGGCTATGTATGATGAAGGTTGTGTCTTCAACCAGCTTGAACATCTGAAGCTATGTCGATGCAAGGAGCATTTTCCGAATCTACTTGTCCGGCTACTCAAAGACTCTTCTACCTTACAAAACCTAGACATTTTATACATGGATGTAAGTTTGTTTGTTAATAAATGTAATTTTCTTTTTTTGTCGAGTGCACAATATGATTTTAGTCTAATCCTTATGTTTGTTCACAGGATCATGCACCTTCTTATATGGTAAACTTGAATCAACCAAGTACTGTTCCTGAATGCTTGTTGTCGAGTCTACAAACTCTCAACTGGTTCCATTACGAAGGAACACCAGAAGAGAGAGATCTTTTAGTTTATATCTTGCAAAATGCTCTTCACTTAAAGAGTGCAGCAATCACGTCTTTTGAACAGGAGGTTCCAAAGTTTGAGATGATTAGGGAGTTGGCACAATCTTTTCGAGCTTCAGCAACATGCCAACTCATGTTTGATTGAGTATTTTGATCATTAAAAGTAGTCTTCTTCTTGAATGGTTTTTTTTTTTTTTTTTTTTTTTTTTTTTTTTTTTTTTGGTGTGGTAAAAGTGTATGGTTTTTCTTGAACTCTGAAATCTTGTTTTTGACTACAAAGTTTTCTCTACATGTTGTCCACTGACACAAAAAAAAAAATTATGTTGCTTGAAGCCTTTTGTGTGAATGAAGAAGAAGAGAAGTAGCTCTCTGTGTTGACCAAAAAAAACAAACACTACTAAACTGCTAAGTGCTGTTTGGCAGCAGGGTTTAACCTATTCTTCTTCCCACTATGTGTTTGTGGCTCTTAAATACACTCTTATTACCAACTTTCAATTACTCGAAATTCCAAATCTTAAAATCACCAGGAAAAATGGCTCTCCGATCAATCAAAACGCCGACCTTATCAAGTCCCGCCGGCGTCGTCTCCTCCCCAACTGTCAACAAGCCACAGTCTTTCAGACTACCCTGTAAACCGACGGCATCAATCGCCGTCCACAACCGCCATCCATCATCGATTTACGGCATACGTTCGAATCTCAAACTCAAACCTGCAGCTTCTTCCTCTGCCGCGAAATTTCGGTGCTCAGCGTCGGCGCTCACGCCGCAACTTAGAGATACGCTGGAAAAACTGGTGAATTCGGAGAAAGTGGTGCTCTTTATGAAAGGAACGAGAGATTTTCCGATGTGCGGATTCTCCAACACGGTGGTGCAGATCCTGAAGAATTTGAACGTGCCTTTCGAAGATGTGAACATTCTGGAGAACGAGATGCTGAGGCAAGGGCTTAAAGAGTACTCGAATTGGCCGACTTTCCCTCAGCTTTACATCGGCGGCGAGTTTTTCGGTGGTTGTGATATCACTCTTGAGGCGTTTCAGAGTGGAGAGTTGCAGGAAGTGGTGGAAAGAGCTATTTGTTCTTGAAGCTGATAAATACTTTTATTTGATAGATTGTTGTTGATGCCTGGATTTGGTTTTTGTGCTGTTTAAGAAATTTGATCTATCTATGTCCTGAACAATAATAGTCTTCTTCATGTCTCGGAGTTAATGGCTGGTAACAATAAGGGACATATTGTATGATGGATTTAGCTATAGAACCAGTGCTACTTTGTTCCTCAAAATCTATACATTATAATCTTGAGTCTCCTTGTGGATTGATCCTTTTGACATGTGCCTTTTTTGTCCGTTTGTTTGGTCTGCACTTTTGTGTTGTTGAGATGTTCATGTGCAAAGATCAATTCTTTGAAGATTCCAGTATCTTTCTGAGTATTAGTCATGGGTTGCTGTGTTGATTTCTGAAGATGGGCTTGAATGAGAAACGAATTAAGGAGACTCGAGTTGTGCATTGGAGAAAGGAGAAGCGGTTATTCTAGAGAGAAGAAGAAGATTAGTATAAATAGCTCGAGACTAGTATTGTTTTGCTTCATGCTTGTAATTGCTCAAGTGTAACAGACTTGAGACTTGTCTTTAGTTTAAGGGCATAGAGGAATCTGTAGCTGCAAAAAGACCTGCGTGGAGATGATTTACCAAAACCGGTTTAACATTTGTTAAATCTGGTTCAACAAGATCATCATCCTCGCAACTGATTTTTCAAATTAATGTCATTGGATATTTTGTCTTTCTATGATAGACCAAACATTGTACTGGAATTTAGTAGTCTCCTCCATTTTTAAAAACTCAGTGTAAAATTTAGTTGGTCACAAAAACAAAATTGACTAAATTTTGTGTGATAATTTGTGTAGTTTGGCAGTGGATAGATGGCAAAAAAGGTAATTATAGATTCGGTGTCTATCTGAACCACACAGAGCAGATGAGAAAACACGATATAGAGAATACACGTGGCCCAATGAAAAAGCCACGCGGGGTCTCTCTAGCCAATTGCAATCTGATTTTAGATTCGCTTCCTACAAAACCTTACTTATACCATCTCTCTTCCTCGCTGACACTTCCAAACACCTCTCCTTCAGAGAAACAAATGGCGTCGAACTCGCTCATGAGCTGCGGCATCGCCGCCGTGTACCCTTCGCTTCTGTCTTCTTCAAAGTCTAAATTCGTCTCCGCCGGAGTTCCGTTACCCAACGCCGGGAATGTCGGCCGTATCAGAATGGCCGCTCACTGGATGCCCGGCGAGCCACGACCGGCTTACCTCGACGGTTCTGCTCCTGGGTACGCAAAATTACATCTCTCAACTCTGTTTCTTGCTCGAATTTGGAACCGGACTTTTACAATCCCTGTCTATCTTGTTCAAAGTTTTTAGATGGTGACAATTGGGTTTTAATTGCAACATTGGACGGCTTTTTAAAGCTTCAGTTTCTAAGTTACTGGTTATACACATCGCATGATTCAAAATTGAAATTAGTCTCCTTTTACTCTGTTTCTTTCAAACTTTGAAGCCCTTAAGATGTGTGTCTAGGGCTCTAGAGAGAGAAATTATCGAAACCTCTTTTGATGACATAAAAGATTCTGATTTTAAGATTGGTGGCTGTTTAAAAAACTTGGATACAAATTTGTGCAGTGACTTTGGATTTGACCCACTTGGACTTGGAGAGGTTCCAGAGAACCTTGAGAGATACAAAGAATCAGAGCTCATCCACTGTAGATGGGCTATGCTCGCTGTTGTAAGTTTTCAACAGTTTATACTTGAAAATCTAGTCTTTGTCAAATCAAAAGGGTTTAGTCTTTTTAAGTTTTGATCTAATGGACAAAATGTAGCCAGGGATTTTGGTACCAGAGGCTTTGGGACTTGGAAACTGGGTAAAGGCTCAAGAATGGGCAGCAATACCTGGAGGACAAGCCACTTACTTGGGTAACCCGGTCCCATGGGGTACTTTGCCCACAATCTTGGCCATAGAGTTCTTAGCTATTGCATTTGTGGAGCACCAGAGAAGTATGGAGAAAGACCCCGAGAAAAAGAAGTACCCGGGAGGCGCATTCGACCCACTTGGATACTCCAAAGACCCGAAGAAGTTCGAGGAATTGAAAGTTAAGGAGATCAAGAACGGTAAACAAACACATTTGACCACTTTTCTTGATCAACTTTTGAATGAAATGTATTATCTAAATCTGATGTGTTTGTTTTTGTTTGTGGGTTATGTTAGGGAGGCTTGCGTTGTTGGCGTTTGTAGGCTTCTGTGTGCAACAATCTGCTTACCCAGGCACGGGACCATTGGAGAACCTTGCTACTCACTTGGCTGATCCGTGGCACAAAAACATTGGCGATGTTGTTATCCCTTTCAACTAGTGACTGTAAAAAAAAAAAAAGAAGAAATAGTAATATTATCTTATGAGCTTTAATGTGTATCAAAACTCTTTGTGTAATGAAAGACAGATTGTGAAACTTGTATTTTGTCTCGGTGATGGATTACTCTTGTGAGCTTGCATTCGAAGTGAATGAATGAACCTTTTGAATCGGTTTACGAATCCAAATGTGGTTAACCTGTAATATCTGATCCTAGTTTATACTGAAATATTATGCTTCTTTGAAACAAAAATTTACATCATTTAGATTTTAGCTTTAGTCGAAGGTGTTGTTAGTTTCATTCCATTACATCGAAGGTGTCGTTGGTTCCATTACTTTGAGGCTTTGAGCTTTAGTCGAACGAAATGAATCACAAATATCATTACAGAAGAAACATTGAAGGTGTTGTTAGCTCATGACTTTTAGTTGGACTTTTCAACTCCATCCAAACCAAACATAACATGATAAATACACTATTGATCCAAACACAAGACGTTAATTCACACAAGACGCTAATCCACGCAAGACGTTAGTCCACACATGTATTTTTTACCTAATCTATAAATATAATAGTTATATATATTACATGATTAATTGTTTACTGTTATGCTATATAATTACTGTTAGCTATAATATGTGTTTAAATATAAAAGAAATAAAACTTAAACATAATAAGGTGAGTTTTCAACTAATAAATCTTTATATTCAACATGTGACAAAATTTCATCATTTCTTTTCACATAGAGTAAAGGATGGAGTTATCTTCCTAATCACATCCACGTAAGATTGAAAGAGAATGTTGTGCCTACTGTTATTTGTTTTATCATATGCGTGGGGCATGCTGTTTCAATATTCTTTCCCATTGACCCCAAAGATAGATCTGTACATTGTGGATAGATATAGATTTATTACTCATCTACCAACAAAGTAAACATTTAAATTAATTTTTAATTCTTTTCTCTTTTGGCTATTATTCCTTTTAAACCATTATTTTTAGTCAAGATCTAAATTTTCCATTTACATATATACCTAAAAGAAAAGGGTACAAAAAATGATGTTTCAATCCTCCCACCAAATTTTCTGCTCATACTTCCGCATTAAGGTAAATCATCTTTCCTCTGTTCTTCTTATCCAAAATTTTATCATTCTATCAAGAATTTTAGTTTCTCCATAGAAAATATTTGGATCTTGAATGCATCTCTGATCTGTGTATTTTCGATCTTTGAATATATACTTCACCGGGAAATGCCATTTGTTTTTCAATAACCTTCTTAAGAAGATAGTAGAAGTTCTGCAATTGAAAATCCCTTCTTCTTTTTTTTTGTTGCCTTAAAAATGAAGATTTATTAATGACTTAAGAAAACATTTTATTTTCCTGCTCCAATGAGTTTGTCGTTGCATATGATTTGCAGAGAAATGTTATTTGACTGATTTTTCTGAGAAATGTGGTGTTCTCGTTTATTGAATCTTCTAGGTTTTCCACAAGCTGATTGATGAAATGTCAATGAGGTAAATTAAACCAACCCTTTCTTGTAATTAACAGTTTCATTCTTTTTCAATTTGGTTTTGGTTTTAATCGGTTTATTGTTTGTTTCCTAGCAGCTTGTGTGGAAACCTTTGATAAGCGGATGTAATTTGGTATAACCGAGTTTATTTCATAAAGGAATGATCATTCGATTGAATCAAAAATGGAGCTTTTTACTGCAAATTGTCTGGCAACCGATGACAAACCTCTTGAGCTTTCAAAATTGGTCATAGAAGAGAAATGCTCGGTTGAAAAGAACACCGAAAGCAACCTTGCACTTGTGAATCATGGTACATTTCCACATTTCAAGCTTAAGATAATTCAAACTTTGGTTATTAACTTTGACAAGAAACTACATCCTGATTTGAGGCCTTCCTTACCTCTGTTTTTCGTAGAAGTATGTTGGTTCGATATATCTTGTTCTTGAGCTCTATCTCTATAAGCATCTTTCTTGATTGTAGGTGAAAAGTTATGGCAAGAGAACAGGGAAAAATGGGTGGGAGATCAATCTCGACAAAGAAAAAAACCTACAAAGGATCAGATCATAAGGTATTTTTGTTTCATCCAACTTCTAAAATCATTTAAAAATCGAATTATAGAATAAGATCTTGAATTTCTTGCAGCTGGTCTACTACGTACGAAGATCTTCTCTCAACTCATGAACCTTTCACTGAGTCGATTCCTTTACCCGTAAGCTTTAATCTCACCCCCATTTTTCTACCGAGATATAAAAAGAAGCTGCTAAAACAATTCACCAACCTCCTGAATTTGCCATATGATATTTATGTAGGAGATGGTGGACTTTCTGGTCGATATTTGGTATGACGAAGGCCTTTATGATTAGAAGAATCTAACAATGCCACGGACTAGATTGACACAAAACAAAGAAGAAGAGATTCAATTATGATGTGAAGGTAATATCACTTAGGAGTTGTGTATGATGAACTATCTATTTGTTATATCCATATCTCCTAAACTCACATACTCCATTTGTAGCATTTATATGACTGTTGTAATATGAGAAGAAACAATTATTACAAAATGAAAATTTCCAAATAAGATTTTGATTACTTTACAGAAAAGTACAACAACAATGATGCATCAGGTTAGCAAAGACAAAAGACAAAGGAGACTTGGCCATATGAAATTTCAATCCAAATGATCAAGAACGTAGCGAAACATCAAAAATAAACGGTTCACAAAAATTAGCAACGGAGACAGTATATCAAATACATGATCACAGCAGATAATCTCCTAACATTTTTCTCTGAAAAAAATCTTAGCTTCTCTCCTTGATTGTTGCCATCCATATATATATCATCCCAATCACAAAGTCAGTCTAATGACATTCTCACAGACTCAGCTAAGAATCTGTACCACTCGCCTGTTATGTTATGTACATGTCTTTTGATTTACCTCTTTGTTCAGCTTGAGAAATAAGGATTTGATTTGAGTATCTTCTTTGCTAAGCTGCGAATGTCATCTCTACTCGACTCCACTGATATTCTTACAATCTCTGTCACGCTTCCCGTTCTTTTGAAATCATTTGCATTTTCCTCTGCATCAGAAAGAGGTGATCAATGTATTAGTCATGTCCCAAACCACACAAACTTTTAATAAAAGAAGTGTTTAAAGCATCCAACGAGCGGAGCAAGACATGTGAAATCAGCTTTACTCAACCTAACAGAGGCTTACCATTTTGAGCTAAATGGCAAAGTGCAAGCTCAATGTGACGTTGTGTTGATGCAGAATCAATATGTGAGTTTGAGGTCAGCCATTCAAGGACACCCTCTTCCAGAAGAAGGGAACGACCTTTTCTACGCCCTGCAATGCATAAGATCACTCAATGTATTATAGTGATTGACTTGGTTATGCATTTCTTTAAGGTATATTTTGTAAGCAACTACGGTGAAAACTACATAGAAACCTTGCATAATTTCTCGAGTTTCACACTTTGCAAAATTTGCCATCCCTCTTGCCACTTGAGCAATGATGTCTATGTTTCCGGATTGCGCCATCGTGAGTAATCCCTTGATGCCTTCCTCTTCTTTCAGAAGCTTAAGAAACTTCTCTGTTGTGCAAATCACAGCAATATATATATAGAGTTAGATACATGCTTAGCATTCCAACACAAAGCTTCTTCCAATATATTTGCTTTTTCATATGCTGTATAGTGAACACATGCATTGGTGCAGATGAATAGATCTGTTTAAAAATGTCTGATACTAGAAGTCATCGGAACCAAATTTCTTAAAATCTCGTGCTCACCGTTTCCGCATAAATTGGCAAGTGCACCAGCTACCATTCTTAGAGTCTGTGGATCATCTGTTTTTGTCACCATCTTTGCTAGCAGTTGAGCACCTCCTTTGTTCATTATTAAATCTTGACTCTTCTCTGCAGTTAATAAATCAATGAAAACATATAAATAAACTTTTCCATCCTTTTGAAATAACCATGTAACTGAAAGCAACCATATTATCGAAACAACTAATATCTTAAAAACACTTGAACCATCAAGAGAAGTGCTCACCGTTCATTGCCAAATTAGCGATTGCACCAGAAGCCACTCTAAGAATCGTTGAATTCTGAGATGACTGCACAAGCATAAGCAAAGCTTCTACACCTCCTTCCTCCACAATCTTCACCTGATTAGATTCTAAACAAAATACACACAGAGAACGTGAGTCATTTAAGTACCATGACACATGCTATATAGAGATGATATCAGTATTCTGAAAACTGAGGATCCACTTGTAATAGTAGCGGGGAATAAAATATTTGAGGCTATATCACACACCTTCAGCGGCAAGATTAGCCACCACTTTTACAGCTTGGATTTGAACTTCCAAATCTTCAGACTTAATTAGGTGCAATATCTTCTGAACTCCAACTGAAACCGAAGTACAAATAAGTTTGTCAATTTGGATTGTCCCATAATGAAACCAAATATGAGAATGTCTAATCTAAAAGAGCTCAAATCCATGAGAAAGAAAGAATTATGCCTTCTTCACAAAGTCTTGCCATGGTAGCTCTCTGACCAGACAGCGACTTTTTTAAGCCTTGTGATCTCTGTGAGCTTGTTAGAGCTCCAGATTCTGACGATCCTTTTGGATGATCTTCCTTCATACGCTTGTCCTGTGGAATGAAACAGACTTAGCAAGACCATGAAGTTACAATACAATGTGAAAAAGGTGAAACAAGCTCATTCTGTAATTCACCTCAACAACGATTTCACTTTCCCTTAGATTCTTCTTTAGTTTGGAAAGCTCACTCTCCATTTGCTTTCTCTGCTTTTCTTCCAAAAGGAGCCTTTCCTTCATATCCCTAACCTCTTCACCAAGTTGTTCCTATGTAACACAAATTTTGTAGAAATATTCACCGGCGAAAATTAGCAGTTGAATGTTTTTGAATATGACTAAATCTGAACAACAAGTAAGCAGACGTTTAAGCGTCATACCTTTTGGTGGAGAAGATCATCATAGTCTAATTTCACTGTCTGGAGTTCATCTACTGTTGATTCATACATTTGTGAAAGTTCTTCTAACTTTTTCTTGAGTTCGTTTGTTTCTTCGTTTTCCTGGATCCAGAACCAAGAAAAAAACAATTAGCAACAAAACGTTCTGCAAAAGCACAAGATACAATTTGTATAAACAATCAACGTAAAACAAATTCATCTTCAATATCTGAAAAGAGACAAAACTATCATCCTTCTTAAAATCCAGTTTAAGAGATTAGGAATAAGCCTAACCTGTGATAAAATTTGACGATCGCTTATAATCCTTTTCATTTGTCTAAGTTGCTCTTCTGCAGCGTCAGAACGAGCATGTTCATCTTCCAATTTCTTCTGCAGCTCTTTGATTTTAGATTCATACGTGTAAGTGGTTTCCGCAAGTTCTCTTTGGTATTGGTAGTTGCCTTTCTCTTGTTCCTATCAACACCAAAAATGCCATTTAGTTCAAACAGAAAACTAATGCATTCAAATCTAAGCTCTAACAATTGATGATAACAAAAAAGAAAAGGTTTAGTATTAACTAACATGAATAGACTTCTGCTGATTACTCAAAACATTTTTCATTTCGTTCAACTGTTGCTCGGCGTTTGTTGACCGGGCTTGTTCATCCTCAACCCGCCGAACCAAATCCGCAATTTTCTTGTCATATGCTTGACTAGCATCTGCAAGTTTTTCCTGATATGCTGAATTTTCCAGCTGTTGCTGCTACTAACAATTAAAAGGACACTGTCAGAGAGTCCATCAACTACACACTGTTAAAAGCTAGAAGTATTGAGAGAAAGTGTACCTTGGTGTTTTTCAAGTTCATCTCTAATTGTATGGCTTTGTCATGCATTAGATCACACTGATCTTTCTGCAGTTGCAAATCCTTCAAAAGCTCTTTCATACGGAGCTCCAAGCGGGCATTTTCCTTCTCCAGGAACTGTAAGTCATATAAAATATCATAGGTAAATAGGCATCATGTCAAAGAATCTAGACAGTAGTTGAATATCAATCACTTATCAATAGAAGAGACACATACCTTGGACCTTGTAACCGCGTTCTTTTCTGCTTCAGCGAAAGAATTTTCACATTCTCTCAACCTTTTCTCCAACTCGAGTTTCTCACTGTTTCTTAGTTTGTTTTGTCTTTCAACTTCTGCGGTAAGGTGGTCCACCTGAGTCTCAAGCTTCCGACACAAACTTTCGTAATCGAATTCTTCTTTAAGCTTTACCATGTTAACTATTTTCATTGCCTGTAAAGCAATACATGACCAAATAAGGCATTACTATAAAAAAAATCTGTAAAAAATAAGACTTTTAAGATTCTGCAGAGAACAGAAACTTCATGGAACAGAGAAAAGTTTATATTGATTTAACATGAAAACTCACCCTTTGTCCGAACATTATTGTGCTAGTGGTTTCTGCATGATACCGTGCAGATGGCCCAATGGTTATAATAAGTGAAGTCCTCGCAGAACCTATTTGTTCGAGTAAAAACCAATTATGTAACTGACACAAGAGTAACTAGGAAGACATGAAAAATGTAAAAGACACAGAAGTGAGTCACGCTTATGAGTTCTAAACATACATAGACATCTACGGGGTTTTATAAATGGCTCAAGAAAAGTTCGGTAAACTAACCACCAAAAGAATCACGAAGAAGCCTTGTCAGCTTAGAGTCTCTAGTCGGTATATGAGAACTGCCTTCAGCTAATGCATTTATGCATTTTCCCAGGGATGTCAGTGAAAGATTAATGAATTTCGCCTCTTCAATCAAGTGGCCATCAGTGCCTTCAGAAAAAAAAAAAAAAAAAAAAACAGAATATAAGTCAATCATAAACTACTTGATTAAACATGAATGGTTATATGAACAGTGAAGGACTTCAAACCAGATTTATTTATTCTTTCAGAACCAGCAAGATCCACAATTAGCAATTTGCTCTTTCTAACTCTGGGAATGCCTTTGTCTCCCAAAGATTCAGGTTTAGCTCCCAAGTCAGTCTTTTCGTTCATAGCCCGCCTAACGTGAACCTGCAAAGAATATCACATTTCATTAATTGGTTAGATACAACACATGGATTATGTTGATGAACAAGAAACTATATAGACCAAAAGCACACCGTAAGAATTGCATGGCTGCGTGAGGATTCTGTATTCATCTTTGTATTTGCTGCATGACGGTTCGTCTCGCCGACTTGCAGAATCTGCAAGAAATGGTCTAAATCTTGAATGTTAACCACGGTCGCGCCTGGTACTGATACTTCCCCGGTCTTCGCTTCCTCATTGATTGAAATGTTGCTTTTCTCAGGTGCAAGAAGATCTTGTATAGTTTCCATATAGAGCTGTAGAATTACAAGAAGATATATAGATATCAAGCATGGATCTTATATAAGCTCTAGAATCAATTCAAAATTCACAAGGTTTCCTTCTTCTGTCTGTAACTGTTCAATAAGAAAACCAGCATCTAAGCATTGAAGTGATACTCTAAAAAAGAAGCATGAGATATGCATTGTCACACCTGCAAATAAGAGATCTCCACGGAAACAGAAGCAGAAGTTGAGCTGACAAGTATGTCCTCTAGAGCTCTAACCATAATACCACGCTCGGCTGCATCATCTTTACCAATATTCCCTACCGTGTAAGTTTTACCAGTGCCAGTTTGACCGTAAGCCATAATAGTACCATTGTATCCATTCAAAACACCCTGCAGATTCAATGTAGTGAATCTCGATAATCAAAAAAGAAGAAGAAGATTCTTCTCAATAAATTATACATGAGAAGATTTTCGAACCTCAACTACAGGTTTTGCTACTCCTTCATAGACACGCTTCTGAGAAGCTGTGTCTGTAAAGACCTCGTCAAATCTATAGGACTCAGAGCTCCAGTTGTTCTTCCTCAACTTAAGCCGCTTTATCTGCATAGAACAAAAAGAAATCTTTCTAAGGATCTAAAACAAGTTGGTACCAAAGCTTTGGAGAGGGAGAGAGAGAGAAGCCATTGTTACTCACTTCAGGTTGTAATTCAACAAGATCAGCAAAATCAGCATCAGATTTAAGCTCTTCTCCGTTTCGAGGTCGAACTCTTACAGAAACTCTCACCCTCCCAGGATCTGCAGTAGAGTAGGAAAGTTCAAATACAAAATATCATTCCACAATATTTAAAATCTATATTTTGCAAATTTTGTCAAGTCATAGCAAAAGATTAAGCCAAGTTTGTGCATTTTATTGGAGGCACAACATTTAGGCGCCCTCTAATGTTATCTAATTTCAATTTCAGTCTTTCAGATAAATGAAACCAACCAAAATCCACCAATTCGAATCAGAAATCCCCAAATCGACTGTAGCATTTGCCCTAGACTGAAAGTCAAATCCGTTAAAGCAAATGAAAAAGCTCTCATATTTCAAATGTAGAATCGTACGGATACACGAAGAGAAGGAAGGAGAAGAAAAAAAAGGGACGGACCATTGTCGTCGTCGAAGTCTTTAGACTGGGATCGGCGGACGGGAGTGCCGGAGCGGCGTGTAGAAGGAGAAGAGGAAGAGACGGAGGCGGAGGAGGCTGAGGAGGAAGGTCGATCTTTAGGGCGAGAAGAGTGGCTAATCGGAGCTCCTCCCGGAGCGATGATAGAGGTTCTAGCAGGTAAATTCAAGGAAGAAGAAGAGAGAGAAGCGGGATTGCTGGGAGGCAAGTGCTGCTGAATACGCTCCGCCGCGTGTTTCGCCGACGATCTGACGGCGGAGGAGTTTGAAGAAGTCATAATGGCTCGCACGAAAGGGGCAGAGCGAGAACAGGAGAGAGAGAGTAGAAGGAGACAAAAGGGAGAGAGAGAGTGGAGAGTTTCAAAGAAGGGAATTTGAAAATTTCGTGGGGAAAGTGGAAAGAGAAGAAGAGAAGAGAGGGAGGCACGACGAGAGAGAGACTGTGAGCGAAAATGGGTTCCCGCGTTCGTGGATTAGTGGGTGACGTTTTTTTTTTTTTTTTTTTTTTTTTTTACTTTGTGTTTGCATCTCTCTCTTCTTTCTACACTTGGCACAAATTAAATCAGCTTGTTCATCACAAATTTGAATTTTCGATTTTGGGACCAATTCGGATTGTTTAGGTTTTCATAGTTTTACTCCCTCCATTTTTTTCATAAATTATGTTTACACACAGATCAATGAATCATTTGATACTTTTTTTTTTTTTTTATCAATTCCAAAACAATTTAATTAAAAAAAAAACTATATCATTCCAAATATCCCCTAATCCACAAAAATAGTGTGTTAAATATGTAAATTCTTTAAATATTATTATGCATATTCTTATCTCCGTTCAGTGTGCATACTTTAAATGACTTACTCAAGAAATCCAGTAAGAAGTCGATCAATACTAGTCCCAAGAATTTATGGGATAAACTTTGATAGCAAGAAGACGATAGGAGTATGTCACCGGTACAAACTGTCAGGTGTCAAAATGTGGAATTTATACAAGTTGAGGTAGACAAGAGAACGTTAATTTATAAATGTTTTGGACCCGCTTATTGATGGTAAACAATGTGTCGGGAATGTGAAATCGTTCATGGCCTTTGGACTGGATTTTCCATTTACTTGTTTGTAACTTCATGACATGAGTTTAGACTTTAGAGATAACCGATAACCCATAGATGGATGTTTTTGTGTGGGATAATTTATAATTTACATAACCCTACTACATGCTGCTAGCAATATGTATGTACTTGTACTAGTACTAGCGCTAAGTTTTGTGCACTTCAAAGTTGTTAATGTCATGTAAATTTTGTCAAGAATATCAAAAACATAGTATAAGCCAATTTATTAAGCCCAGCTACAGGCTTATAGGCCCATTTGGTCTTTTAAATTTTTAATTATCTTCCCCACCGTGATCTGGACTAACGTCGCGGTCAGACGGTGCTGGAAAAACCGGAGAAAGGTCGAGCAAAGTCGATCATCTCTGGATCATCGTCCATGGCGCAGATCCCTAGCTTGGAAAATGCTCCTCTCAATCTCAAATCCATCAGGTGAGTCGAGTTAGTTTCGAATTGTCAGAATTTGAGTTGAATTGATCGCTTCTCGATTTCCTCTCACATGTTGCTCCTTCCTAATTCAGGGAGAAGTCTCAGAGGGAGCTCGTCAACTTGCTTAAAGACGTAAGCCTCTTTTCGATATGATTCACAAGCTCTTGGTTGCTGAGTAAATATCAAATTTATATTCTTTTGGGAGATTGTGTCGAAAATATAAGAATTTGATTCAAACAAACTCACAATGAGAATGTGAGATAAAAACCACTGCTTTCGTCTCACTTAACTTTACTCTGAATCCTTTTGTACGGAAGTATTGAGCCAATGTCGCATGATCGAGAATCGATAGAATGAATTACTTTCGGAGATGATTTACCGATTCCTCAATACTTTCTTTTTCTCTTTTCTGCCTTTTATTGTAGATTCGTGGAAGTAAGTGTCTGGTTATAGATCCGAAGCTCAGTGGTTCCGTCTCATTGATCATCCAGACGTCTTCTCTCAAGGTAAATTCAAAGCTTCCTGACTTATTTCGTTTCTGTGGTACAATTTGCTGTGAGGAAATTTGTAAATTGAAATGTCAAGTCTTCAGATTTCTTTGTTGAGGAAATAAGATATGATAGAATTTGTTTTCTTCTTCTAATTGTTGAATTTGGTTTCAACATTTTTTTATTTCTGCTTGACAGGAGCTTGGTTTGGAATTAAGACATCTTTCTGCAGAACCAGTTCAGACGGAGTGCACGAAAGTGGTTTACCTTGTTCGCTCTCAACTCAGTTTTATGAAATTCATAGCTTCTCACATTCAGAATGATATTTCAAAAGCGATTCAGAGAGACTACTACGTTTACTTTGTACCTCGTAGGTCAGTTGCGTGTGAGGAGGTATGTGTTTATTATCATCCGCCAATACTATTTGTGATTCGGTTTTGCTTGTTTTACCACCTTTCGAATACAGAGTGATGTGTGTTTTATTTTTACTATTTCAGATTCTTGAGCAAGAAAAAGTTCATAACCTGGTTACCGTGAAGGAGTTTCCCCTTTATATGGTTCCACTAGATGAGGATGTGATTTCATTTGAGCTAGAGCTATCGGAAAAAGTGTGTAGAACTTTCATGGGTCCAATTCTTACTTATGACTTCATGTGCCCTTTTCCTTGAGGCCTTAAAATCACAGTTTCCTAATTATCTTGTTTTACTTTTTTTTTTTAATGATAGGATTGCCTTGTGGATGGTGATGTTAGCTCACTTTGGCATGTCGCGAAAGCCATACATGAGCTCGAGGTATGAATCGTCCGTTATTCTTTACATCATAATCCACACAATGCTATCTCATGACTAACTCTTACCATAGTTTTCTTTTGGAGTTATATCGAAAGTGAGGGCAAAGGGCAAAGCCTCAGTTCGTGTTGCAGATATACTTAACCGCATGCAAGTGGAGGAACCTGTCAATTCAAATGATGTAAAATTTGCCGGCAACAGTTTGAGTGTTATAATATTCATTGGCTTGGCTATCTTCTATTGCAGCAAATGCTTTTGTTTCTTCTTTTTCACTTATTCTAAATGATGTTTGTTCTAATTTAGGTGGCAAGGCCTGAAGTGGATGCACTCATTTTATTGGATAGAGAGGTGAGATCATCATGTGTTTTCCCGTTATATGATATCCTTAAAACACAAATATGCCCTTCAAGAATTGAATGGTAAAGAGTACTGTTTGATGGAAACATTGTAATTTGGAAATATGTTTTATATGACTTAATATGCATATAAAGCTTAAGAGCTAGAGAAAATTGTTACGATCCCACTTAATCTGGAATTTGGACTGGTTGATGCCTTGTAAGGCTGTGGCGTTATTGGATAAACTCTACCCACCGACCTCATAATTGTTGGTTTTACTGAAATTAAGTGGTTTTTTAGTTCATTCACTAGTAAGGATTATTACGGCAAACAAATTTCAGTAATTTAGGTTGGCAGTATTTTCACTAATTGAATGGTTATTGATTTTCATTCACAGTTGCGAGTCTAAATGTATTGAGCTAACAGTTTGTACGAAAGTTCATGATTTTGGTTGTATGAAGCTAAAGCATGCATCCATTAGCTAATAAATAGAGGCTGTGCCACAATATCACTTTATGATCTGTCTGAACCATATAGTGCATAACTGCATATATGCAAAAAGATGTGTCCAAATGGCGCTAACAGTTTTCAACTTTTACTTTTCTGTTTCAGGTTGACATGGTTACTCCAATGTGTTCCCAGTTAACATATGAGGGACTGATAGACGAGGTAATGTCACAAATTAAATTCTGCAGTTTTGACTAGAGGTAGCTTGAGTAGATTTTGCCGGCAGGGCAAATAGTGAACTTTTTACTCTCTGCAGGAGGAAGTTTATCATAGTTTTACTAGTAATTTGAGTGTAATTGAGTTTTTTTTTTTTTTTTTGCTTTCTTTTCTCATAATAAAGTCTTACGCAAGTATGAGAACCAAATTAGTTTTCTTGTCATTGTCCTGCTGAGTGTATGTACTTTTCTGGAATTTGGGGAAGGTCAAACAATGGTGTAGAACTATTTGGTCTCATCGGTTGCACTGAGAACCAACAACCCCAAATTTGGATTTAATTTAAGCTGGTCAATATTGGATTTTCTGTGAGCTGACTCCAACCTTTATTTTAAGTTCTTGCATATCAGTAATGGAGCTGTCGAGGTCGACTCATCTGTGATGGGTGCTCAGCAGGAGGGGAAAAAGATGAAAGTTCCCTTAAATTCAAGGTTAGTTGCTTGCATCATATAAAAATTCCTTGGACCGTGTGAGACAATCTTCTATTGCACTGAAATTGTGATTTTCTTGGATTGGATAAGCGCATTCTTTTGCTATTACTCCTGTGTATGAATTTGGTTATGCACACAAAAGATCTTCCTAAACTGTAGCTAGATTAGACTTTCCAAGCTACATGTTGTGTGTCTATCTGGCTTCCATAACTTTTGTAAGTATTTATGAAATGTCGACCTGAAAAACGAAATTATTTTTACCAGCTGACACTTTCAGTTGTAGGACACCTTCAAGTATTAACTTCACTTCTTGATTTTAAATTTACAGTGATAAATTGTTCAAGGAGACAAGGGATCTCAACTTTGAAGTCGTTGTACAGGTTGACTTTTGTCCTTTTGGCTTTCATTCTTTGTGACATGGGATTCTATTTCCTCATCTTCCAGACGCAGTATGATTGCAGGTTCTACGGCAGAAGGCAACAACCATGAAGGAGGACTACACTGAAATTAATTCTGTACGTCTGTCGCTCTCTTCCTTCAGGTCGACTTAGTTTCATGGTAGAGGCTATAGTACATACATATTTATGTTCAGTCTCTTAGCCATCGATCAGGAGAGTTCTTTTATTATTTACCAAATTAATATAGAACATGCTATGCCTTAGGATTCAGTAATCTTCATACACTTTCCCCTTAGATTATTAGCTGTACCCTGATTTTAATGGGTCGTTGTGATATAATGCACAGACCCAGACAGTTTCTGAGCTAAAGGACTTTGTCAAGAAGCTTAACTCGTTACCGGAGATGACTGTAAGTATTGTCTTGTTTTCTTTTACTTCCTTTTCTTTTATCTCGTAGACTACTGGAGCTAAAGGACCACGATTTGTTTCATTTTAACTTACCTGGTTATGATTGTTTTCTTTTCCAGAGGCACATACATCTTGCTCAGCACCTGACTACGTTCACATCCAAGCAGTCATTTCTTTCCAAACTTGATATGGAACAGACACTTGTTGAGGCAGAAAGTTATGACATGTAAGCTTCTTTTTTAAGGAATCACTTCAATTGTATTTAATGCTTTCACTCAAGAAGATTTCATGGTTCTTTTCATTACAAGTGATTTGGAAAACATTTTACCTTGATGGCATAATGCATATTTATATATATTATGTGATTGATTATTATTAACTCTAGTTTGTTAATGCAGATGCTTTGAGTACATAGAAGAGATGATCCATAAACAGGAGCCTCTCACCAATGTCCTACGTCTATTAGTCCTATTTTCTGTGACAAACTCAGGGTTACCGAAAAAGCAATTTGATTATATAAGGCAAGTTACGCTTCCATCAGTCATTCTGTATTATATAATTCGGCTTGCTGTTTTTTTTTTTTTCTTAATCATATCTTGTCTTCGGGTCTCAACTTTCAGAACGGAACTACTCCACAGTTATGGGTTTGAGCATGTGATCGCATTGAACAACTTGGAAAAAGCAGGATTGCTGAAGAAGCAGGTTTGTTTATTCTTGGCTTCTTTGTGGAATGAACAATTTTGTTTTGTTTTCTTTAGTGAGTCTGGTATTCTAATGGCTTATTGTACCTTCGTTTGGTTTCTACAGGAGTTTAAAAGCAACTGGCAGACAGTGAAGCGTACATTGAAGCTTATAGTTGAAGACACGGATACGTCAAGGTAATATTATTTCTAGTCATGTTGTCTCTACTGAATACATGATACGTTCATTGACATGATTTTGTTAATGGGATTTTGCTTATGTAGTTGTGAGAAATAAAATTCTTGTGCAGGCCCGAGGATATCGCTTATGTCTATTCTGGATATGCTCCTCTCAGCATTCGTCTTATCCAACAAGCTATTCATTCTGGATGGTTAGTATGTTCTTGCATTCTTCTAGCCAAAACTTTTGCCTAGATAGCCTGTGAAGTTGACACTTTAACTTTCCTCAATAAGTAAATTACCATGAAGAAAAATAACTAGAATTCTGTTCAGATTCAATCTGAGAAGTATTTATATGGGGGGACGAATACAACCTGAAAGCATAAAAATCAGAACTTGAGAGAACTTTACTAATCCATAGATGAATGTTGAAAGAATGGTGCGGTTTATTGATGACTCATCCACCTTACAGGCGTCCTATAGAAGACATATTGAAGCTATTACCAGGACCGCATCTGGAAACTAAAAGAGTCAGTACACTTTTACTCAATTAGAGAGAAAACAAAAAAAAGCTTCCATATTTATGCTATCTTTCAAATGCGTCACTATGTACCATCTTTGTGCAGAGTGGATTTCCAAGTAGTCCATCAGTTGATTCATTACATGGAGCTTCAAATGGGTAAGTTCCTCACTAAAAATTAGTTTGCTACCACAAAAGTAGTTTCGTTAAAACGTTGAACTGTCCTAACTATGTGTGTGAGATATCATTACTACAGGGTTGCTGATGGAAGACGCTCAATTGTTCTTGTTGTCTTCATTGGTGGTGTAACCTTTGCTGAAATCTCAGCTCTACGGTATCTCGCCTCTAAGGTAACATGCAAACTTCATGAGTTTATACTATCGAAGGATGCTCTTTTTGTGGTAGCTTGTTTTTGCTGAATTATCCTCCAATTTCTGTAGGAAGGAATGGCTTATGATTTGATTATTGCCACAACAAAAATCGTCAATGGTGCAACATTGATAGAAACATTCATGGAAAAACTGGGCTGATCCGTAACAGAGCCGTTATGTTCCATCTTCTCTCGAGTGTACTCGTTCTTGTTTATTTATTTATTTATCTTGTACGTCATTGTTTATCTTTTTCTGTATCATTTTGGTTGCAGAGTGAATTGTATTCGAATGCTGTAGTGTATTTCAGTCTTTTGTATCGGGAGATACAACAGTTCTTGTATACAAATTCAATTATATTCTTTTGATGCATTTCACTTAAACTTCTACTAATGAAATTTGTCTTCACCGGTCACAATTGGTTCTTTGCGTTGGCATTTTCATTTCAATGTATTATCAATGATCGGAACGCAAGAACTATGAGAGAAACTATTATCTTATAGAACAAATTTAAAGAGGCTTTATTGTATACATAAACCTGGTCGAAAGTTACACATAACATACATCATTACATAAAGTTCATTAGTCAAGTAGTAAAAATCCAAAAGTTTCCTATACATATAAATATATAATCTACACTGAAACAAATAAGATTCCCACCAAGAGCGAGGCTTTCATTCAACAGTAGATGCTGCAACACCTTCAATCTGCTGAATGAGTTCCAACAAGCTCCCAGCTTTCCTCTTTGCTCTATCAGTTCCATTCTCAGTAAGTTCCTTCAAGGCAACATCTGCACCAACCTCTCTTGCTACATTCAACCTCTCCATATTCCCAATACAAAGATACCAAAGTATCGCTGCAGCGTTTTCCCTGTTCCTAGGTGACCCTGTCCTTATAATCTCAACCAAAACCGGTATCGATTCTGCTTCAGCTATCGCTGTTTTCCCTTCTTGGTTTGTCGAAAGAATCGCCAGAATCGCCAAGGCTTCATCCACCATCCCACCACCTGCATCTTTCAGTAATCTTGTCAGAGGATTGACAATACCGCCTTTGACTGCTCTTGACTTATTCCCCTGGTATATGCACAAGTTGAAGATCGCTGTTGCCGCGTCTTTCTTGCCTCTTCGTGTTCCTTCCTCAAGCAAGCTTATAAGAGCTTGGATAGCTCCAGCAGCACCTATTGCCACTTTGTTCTCATCTATAACAGATAAACTGAAGAGAGTCGCAGCCGCGTTCTCTCTAGCCTCCATGCTCCCGTTTTTCAGCACCTCTACTATATCTGTTATGGCTCCTGCATCAACAATGGCTCCTTTGTTACATTCATTTATCGAAAGATTGAGAAGAGCAGTCACAGAATGTTCTTGAGTCCGAGGATCAGGTGAAGATAGAAGCTCTACAAGCCGCGGTATAGCTCCAGCTTCAGCGATACAAACTCTGTTATCAGCGTTCCTCTTAGCTAGTAACCGCAATTCTCCAGCTGCAGCTCTTTGCTGTTCTGTAGCACCGTTGTCCAATTTGTCTAACAAGGAACGGACAAATGCTCGATCACAGTCTGAAGAGCCGCTTCCTCCTGGCTTTGTGGTTCTGTAGATCGCTTGGTTTTGCGGAAGGTCAATACCGTTGCTCTCACACCACAGAGCAATGAGACTCTTTAACACGTAATTAGGTGTTAATCCAGAATGCAACAGCGTCTCCTGAGACTTGGGACAGGTTTTATGACCAGCATCAAGCCACTTCTGAATAGATGATCTTTCATATGTCTGCAAGGTAACAAAAAAGAATCAGCTAAAACAACAAACTCAGTACAATGCACAATGAACTTGCTAAAGCAAAAAGCAAACCTGTCCAGTGGAGACGATCACAGGATCTTTCATCAGCTCAAGTGATATGGGACACCTGAAATACTCTGGTATAACGGGAGAACGATGCCTCGAAACGATCTTGTTGCCTGCAGATGTATCGGGTTCTGAGCTTTCCATTGTTGCACAGTCTACCAGCTGCTTAAGAAGCGAGGACATCCTCTCGAAACAGTCATCGGGATCACCATCATATGAGAGGAAATATTTGTGTATGGCGTGTGATTCTTTCTTCAGCTCATCAATGGTGCTCAGTTGTAGCTCTTGTGACAGTCTTTTGAGGATGTTAGTGTCAGGATCCATCACATTCTCTGCTATGGCTAGATCATCGCTAAGCTGCATATCATAATCTTCCTCTCGATTTTCTTTTGCTCTCTTGAATTGAAAATGCAAAAGCTGTACCTACAGATTCAGAGTGTCATATAACATCATTAGAATTCAGATTTTGATTAATGATTGATTGTCTTCAAAACCAAGAAAGAAAAAAGAAGTAATAAGTACCTGTTCTCTGACTTCCTCTGAAACCTCAACCGTATCATAAGGAATCTGACTTAACGCTGCTTCTATCTCCACTGTCACGTGGTGGAACTTCTGCACAACAGAGTCCCTATGGAAAATCTGCAAGCAGAGAGAACACAACAAACAGAACACGAAAAAAGGTCTCAACTTCTTGATTTCCAGGTGAAATTTCTTGGAGATATAGAGACATTAGCCACAAAGTTTCAAGAAATGTAATAAAGTTTTGACCTTTCTCTTGGTATAGGCAGACTCAGTTTCATCTAAAAGACTTAAAAGGAAAAAAAAGAGAAGTAATGAGTAAAACCTGAAAAAGTTTGCTTCCTCCATCGACAGATCGAAAAAGCTCAAGACTTGAATCAAGAGCGATTCTCATAACCTCGAACCCAGGAATCTGTTCCCCCTTCAATCCCACGTCAATCAATTCCTCGAAGAAAGGGCTGAGAAGCGTGATCCTACGAACAAGATCGCCTTGGATCTTCCCGATGAAACCTTTAGAAGAGGAAAAACCAGAAATTTCTTTGATGGAGTCAACGAGTCGACTAATCAGCTCCTCGTGGGAACAATCCGTTAAACCCATCCTTAGATTTTGCTCTCCGGAGAGGGCTTAACGAAAACGAAGAAGAGACAAAAAGAAGAATTTGGTTTAAGGAGAAGAGAAATGAAATGGAGCCATTGAGCTCTATACCGCTAAATCCTTGGCGAATTAGTCTCTCACGAACGTGACAATACAATAAAACACAGCAAGTCATGAATGATGTCTTGTCTCATCACTAATTTGGACATGAAAAGCCACATTTTGTCCATTTTCAAATAAATTTATATTTAAGCACCAATTGTTTGTGTTTGCCTCTAATATTATGTTCTGTATATATATTTATAAATATAAACCTCACGAAACATTCCAAACAAAATTCATTTGTAATAGCAAACGCCAAATTAAAGAGAAAAAAACATTATTTTCTGTGTTTACAAAATTAATAAAGAAAAATGTTATATAATTTTGTTATCAAAACCTGAATATAGAGAATCATATCATGTGCAAGGAAAGTTTGTGGAGTGGATTTCTCTCTACCTATTATGTAGCCTTCTTTGAAATGGTCAAATTGTATCTTAATTAGAGTAGCTGCAACATCTTCTTTCACAATTAAGTATGTACGATAGATATCTTAATCGCCATTGTCGCTTAATAACTTGGATTTCCACATTACAATTCCAACCTCAAATCTTCACATTATACAACACACTTAACAGATAGAGCAATGTCGTATGAAAAAGATTAGTCTTTTTTTTTCTTTTTTTTTAGCTTTCCCTGAAGATGATTCAACACTCTCCAATCATGAAGAAGGAGGAGGACGAGGTAGTCTCTTGCCAATTTCCTATCAGACAAATGCACACACTTCAACAAGTTAGTTAAATCCCATATACATATATCAAATCTAATTCAAGTCAATCAATTCTCTCTACATCTTATTCTTCACAATGATCATGAGGAGTTGGAGTTGAGGACAAACAAGAATTTTGTATAACCAGGTTCTGTAGTTTCCATTCTCCAAAATCCAAAGTTTTAAAAAGAAAGCGCTCGCTCAATGAATGCAGATGGCAAGACAATTAGGCAATAAAGAAATGCACACCTCAAACAGTTCATTTATGTTATCTGCAGTCTTGGCTGACGTCTCAATAAAGAACATGCCGTTCTTCTCTGCAAGCTCCATCCCATCCTGTTGGAAAAATATTGAAAATGTGATACACGCTGAAGAAGCAAAGACGGTGAAAGTGACGCAGAATGTTTTACAGAATCTAGTTGAAGATGTTTTTTGCAAACTCACCTCGGTTAGTACTTCTCTTCTTTCGTGTAGATCAGCTTTGTTACCAACCAACGCCATAACAATATCTGGGCTTCCATGCTTTTGCAGTTCCTGTTAGATTATAGAGCATGGGTAGTAAAACAACAGAACCAGATTGAATATTATGATAATATATCTTTCCCACACGGACTTGTACTAAATGGTTTCATGCTATCGAGAACAAGAATGTCAGAGAAGCCAGCAAGCTGCTCAACAATCATATTCCGGTATGTGTTTGAGTTGAAAAAAACTAAGATATGCTTGGCAGAAGTTGGTTTCCTCTGCTAATATAGCCAAGTGACTTGCCACACTTTCTGAGAGCCACTCTTTTGGATCAAGTATGATTCATCATCAAGTGTTCATGCTAATTTTAATTACCACATGGTTCGCCATTTTTTGTTTTTGAACTATATACACTTTGGGTACAATTTAAACTGCTAGTGTTGTTTTACTCTTTTATGCTGAAATAGGACTTTCGGCAAATCAGTGTTACAGTCATTTCAATCATATGGGTCCAAGGAAACTAACTAGTTATATACTCTTATCATGCTCATATATGAATCCCAAAAACATGAAGGAAATGGAACCCATCGAGCCCTTTGAAAACATACCTTAACCCAATACTGAGCTTTCTTGAACGAGTCAGGGCTTGTTATATCATACACAATAACAGCAACTCCAGCTCCGCGGTAGTAAAGTGGTGCAAGAGCAGAATACCTAAAAAAAACAAACTGACTATTAAGCTCTAGCAAGCCTGCAATGCATTTCTTTAATCCAACTAAGCAACACAAATCTACATGATCAGTTTTGGTTTAACACCTCTCCTGCCCTGCTGTATCCCATATTTCAAACTTGACTGTGGTCGAATCTTGCAAGGCTATTGTTTGTGACAAAAACGAGGCTCCAACAGTTACCTGATACATAACTAATAAACTTTGAGATACAATGGCAGCAGAATATAATACTCTAGTAGCCATTCACATGCCACATATCAGAGCACAATGTCCTATTAGAATCTTTACTTACCTTAGATGTTGCGTCAAACTGACCACGGACAAACCGAAGGACGATACAGCTTTTACCCACACCAGAATCTCCTAATAGAACTAACTGCATTCAAGTGAATCCAAAATTTTAGCGTTTAGTCTTGCTCAAAGTTAAGACCAGCTATAATACACAGGATCAACTATAAAGCAAGAACCATATATCATAAAAGCATGAACTTGCTAAGCTATTGGAAATTCCGATAAAGTACCTTCACAAGTTTAAGTTTTTTGTTTTCCGTTAATAAATTTCAGGAGTCGGTCAAGCGATATGATATAGCTGTTTAAACAAGATCAACACTTAAACGAGAGCAAAACACGAAAGCACAAAACCGCACCTTCACGCGTAGATTTTTGGCATCTGATGGAGCTGCATTCTCTGAACTGTTAAGACCATTCAATGCTCCAGAGTTCCTATCTGAAACACAAAACACATCATCTTCAATTTGGTTTCTCCAATTTCTTCACACGGAAACCCTAAATAACGCAAACTGATCATCGTAATCCCCAATTTCGAGAAGCTTCTAATTCAAACCCTCGATGATTTCGCAATTTTTGAAATTTCTGAAATTGGTGATTGGAATTTCTCGAGGGTCTTGCGAATAGGCTTTTCACTTTTAATCGAACACAGAGAATAAATTCAACAAAAATAGAGAAAGAGAAAAAAAAAAAAAAGGAAAACTTGCCTGGGAGAGAAGCAGCACATCCCATAGCTTATCTCTAAATAGAGAATTGATGAGATTAAAGAAATTACAGCTGAGAGATCGTATCCAAGGTTCTGAGTCGAAGAAGAAGAAGAAGAAGGATCGTCTAATAAAAAGCTCGATGATTGTTATCGTCCTTGACTTTTGCCCAACGATTTAACGAGTTTTATTTTAAAGGCTCTTTTTATACGAAGCACGAAACCATATTTTATAAAATGATTTTTTATTATTATATCATTTCATCCATTTTTATAGACTTAAATCTTAGTAATAAAATAGTTTTTGCAAGTAATTAGGACCAAGGTATCATTTGGTCTGAACCGCATAGTTAGGACCAAATTTTCTTATCAAAGCAATAAGAAGGATACTAACATAGTGATCATGTTGATTTATGTCTTTACACTTATCAATATCTTCAACGATTTAAGTATTGACACTTTTATTCCACTCCCAAAAACAAGAAACTTTTACACCTGAAATGTAATCTTAACCACTACACCACACGATACATTTTGACATTTTAGTAATTGTATAGAATTAACATAGGTATAACAGTTCTCAACAAAATATCCGATTATACCTATGGTTAAATCAATTAATTGTTAAATCCACTTCGACCGTCTGATCAGCAGCGTCTAACGATATTTAAAGAAAACTTATATTATCTTACATGTTAACAAGATACACAATAATTTGACCCAAAAAAAAACAAGATACACAATAAGTAAAGGAATACATGCATGGGTGATTCAACAAATAACCCAAACATATATATAGAGTTCAAACAAATAGGTGAATTATACATGAAAAGCATAGAGAGAGAGCTAAAACAAATAGGTGAAAAAATACAAATTCATGAGATGCATAGGGCCTTGACTTCACTACTTTATGGCTTAGGAATGACTTTATCTGTTGTAGAACAAAGTGTTGACCCCGAAGCATGGTTGTTAATGTAGCGGCTAGGAGCAGAATTGAAGCGAAATCCCTTTGGCAGACAATCATTCATCGCTCCACCACGAAACTTGCCTTGTTCGCTACCGCTTGTGTACATTGTATTCAAGCTCGTCTGGCCTGGCTTTTTGGACTCCATTAAGGGCCTCGACGCATTGACAAAGTTTGTTCGGGGAGAAAAAGAGAAGATAAATATAAAGAACAACACGATGAAGGAAAAGTAACTCGGCATTTTTTAATTAGCTATCAACCTTGGCTCTAGAGTGTCTTGTGTTCGTAAGGCTAGAAGGAGAAGACATATATATAGGGCTACGTGTATCAGTGTATGTGTGGGTGTTTGCTTGGTGGTGTTTGTATTGACCAAGATACGTATGTGTAACCTTGCGTGGTTGACGTTGAAATGGAACAACTCACATAGAACAATTTTTCTATAACACTCGTGCTTCTTATAACTCCAAACCTTCTCCAAACTAAGATATTTCAAAGTCAAAATTCCACGTCATTGTTCAAAAAAATTCAACTAATTCGAGTTTTAGTGGAAGCTATTCCACTAAAAGTTGACAAAGATAAATTATTATTACATAAAAGAAAATCTGAAATTAATTTAACCATGGTTTTGTGTGCGATAATATTACAGAACACAAGTACATAAACTAAAAAAATAGATTAAACAATATTATAGAGACTGAAAGAAATTATATATGTCCAACGTGGATAATGAAATGGGAAGAGCAGGAGAATCTAATTGTACACCTAATTCGATCCTAAAGGTCGATCTAAAAGTCTGAAGACGAAGGAACAGTTGACACGTGTTACACAAATGCTATTAGATCTTCTCTCGGGTACTACACAACTACATAATCTGAGATCCAAAATATGTAAACCAATCAGAGAACACCATGTGGATAACAATGACACGTCAAAGATTGTAATCTCATGTCTAATGTTGGTCCGTCTACCGGTTAAATGAGTGAGTTGTCCTTACTGCATGCCAGGTGTCCCCTCGCTTATACAAGCTTCTATGAGATCGTACGCTTTTGAGATATTTTGCTCGAGATCCTCAAAAAATATACTCCATTTCAAAATTGCATCCAAGTGATTGAATATTTAACCAAATATAGTCTTTACAAATTCGGAAAATAAGAGTTTGCATAGGAATTGGTGCTGACGATAATAATCGAATCTGAAACCAGCCCAAGAGTCGTTGTGTAATTGTGATGCTTGTTAATTAGTTTGGGTAGCTTTGTTTGAGATTTAAGAGCTTGTTGAAGATAGTTTTTTCTAGTCCTGAAATGTTTTCTTGAGTCCTATCTTGGCAATATAGGCACGGCTCTGGAGGCATCCCTGAAATTAAACTTTAAACTTAGCATTATGTTCGAGGGATATAGTTATTTTCGTTTTGCTGTTGTTAGCAATAGACAACAACGAGGCACAACAACATTAGGTTCGTTTTATTTATATATATTTTTAATAAATATTATTAACTGTGTTGAATAAGTTTGTAAAGTAAGTGTGTTGAATAGATTTATTGAAACTGTGTTGAATAAATCTATTGAAAGTGTGTTGAATAAATTAATTGAGAGTGCTGAATAAGTTTGAGAAAAGAATAAAATCAACTTAGATATACATTTCAGTGACAAGATTAAGCACTTTCGTTATTGTTGGTTTGTGGACATAACATTAATCGAAAAATTAAACGCTAAAAAATTTAGCATTTGAACTTTTGACTCTTTAGTTACCAAAATTTAAGGTCAAAATATGAAACGAACATGATTTGCTCGTTATTATTCATCGCTCATCGTTGATGAGGATAACTAATAACCATTGTGAATGCAACAGTGTTCAAAATGATTGCACGCGATAAAGCACACCATGAGAGGTTCTGCCAAACCATGAGTCATTCTATAATATCCCAAACAAGTAAGCATGTGAGGATGAAGAAATTTCTATGTATATATAGCTGGAAGCGGCGAATAAAAACAGATTAAATGTGGGCGTGTTTTTTTGTTTCTTCTTCTTAATAACAAAATATGAACATGCATGTTGTTGAGTCGTGGTTTCGAGATAATGTTGTGTGATCATTTCCGTTCTAACATTAAAAATTCCTAAGTATATATCAGAAAACAGACGATATCCACCACACCATGTGGACGTGGATCTTCTATCCTTGGTAGCTATTTACCCGTTAAATCTAAATTACACAGTCTTTAGTTAAGTTTATTACCATAAAAAAGTATTTTAAAATTGTAGTTTTAGTCAAAGTAAAATAAATAGTGCTAAAATGAATTTTATAAAATATGAATATAGTTTTATCATCACTAATTATATAATTACATTTCAGCCGCATGTAATTTTAATCATTTTTATTATAATTTTTGAGTTTTCTTGGCTATCTAACCCCGCATTAAATTTGTAATATTTTCAAACGCATACCCAGATGCAAGGCTTCGTGAAATTAGTCTTTGGACTATAAAATCTTTAGGATGTCACGGTTAAAAAAAAAAAGAGAATTGGTTTTTAGGTAGAACTGTTTTAGAGGATTTATTACCACTTCTAGAACAACATGAAAAGTCAAAGTTAAATATGTAAAATTAAAAACTAATAGATTTCTTATACATAAAAAATCTCAATTGTTTTATGATATTCAATGAATCATAAAAAGAATAATGCGTGGATTTATGGTACTGTAGTTACAAACTAACTTAACCATAGTCAACTCTGATATATATATATGAATGAATGAATGACTCACATTTTAACGGCTCCTTTACTAATAGTTGCCCTCGACCGGTTTTTGTTTTTGCCCTTTCATTCGCATAGACTCCTACTTTCTGAATCAAAGTTTTGTTTTTTTCTGTCTAGTTTAAAGATTCCATCGAAACCTTCATATATCGATATCGGATAAGATTTGTGAGAGAATCATGAATCACTCAGCTTCTGACCAAAGCCTTTACATTGAGAGTGATGAAGGAGAGGACGAGAGAAAGAACATGTCCGAAGAAGAACACGATGGATCTCTTTCGGATTCTTCCAACGCTTACAATCGGAATCGACATCAGTCTAAACCTAGTTCATACTCAACGGCATGGCCAAAGAGTTACAGGTATATAATATATCATCATCATCATTCTCAAATTTTCAACATTCTGATTTGGATCCTAACCTCTGTTTTGATGTTTTAGGCAGTCGATTGATCTTTATGGAAGTGTACCATCTCAGAGTCCTGGTTTTCTTGGCAATGCTTCATTGTCAAGATTCGGAAGCTCTTTCATGTCCTTAACAAGAAGACATACCCAAGAATCACTACCTGCTGTTACAAAACCTCTGCTTGTAGATGAAGAAGCCACAAAGCATAAACGTAGCTCTCATTCTCTGCTTCCTTCGAAAGCATCATCATCCATGGTGTCTCATGAAATGGCAATCTCCAACGATAGCTCCTTCGGACAAGCCGTTGTTAACGGTGAGTTTTTCAGTTTCATCACAACTACTTGGTTGTGTTAATGGCTATGAGTGATGAGGAGATAGAGATACATGAATTGTGCAGGAGTGAATGTTTTATGTGGTGTTGGGATATTGTCAACACCATATGCTGTGAAAGAAGGAGGATGGTTGGGACTTATCATTCTATTTGCATTTGGTATTCTCTGTTTCTACACTGGTTTGCTTTTGCGTTACTGTCTCGATAGCCATCCTGACCTTCAGACATATCCTGATATTGGCCATGCCGCTTTTGGTACCACCGGCCGCATCCTTGTCTCCGTAAGCACAACAATTTTATATTTTGAATCTACTAAGAATATCATCATCTATACATTGTAAATTTCAGGTTTATTAGATCGATATTAGTTATGTGACTTATGTCAAATGTTATAACTATTTTCCTCATTTTTTTTTTTGATTGCAGATAATACTCTATCTGGAGCTATATGTAAGTACAACTTGCAATTTCCTCCAATAGTTTACTTTATATTACATAGATAAAGACAAAAGACATTCTGATTTTTGTTTTGTTAAAGATAAGTACCTCAATGGATCTCAATTAGTCATAACAAGGGACCACATGTAGAGTAGTACAATACCTTCTTCCAGGGTCCCTAATGTTTCCCCCTCTTTTGTTACATAGTTGGAATATTTGGTTTGAGGTACATTAAAATGTTGAAAATCATCAGCAACACATATACTGAAATGCTACTGCAAATTGTTGTGACTAATATCTTAGATTGAATTCTGAATGTTCTTCTTGTATGCTTTTCTATACATGTTCTCTGTCTCTGTAGGCTATGAGTGTTGAATACATAATCTTGGAAAGTGATAATCTTTCATCAATGTTTCCAAATGCTGCTTTAAGTATTGGAGGGTTTCACTTAGATGCGCCTCATTTTTTTGCTCTGCTTACCACCCTCGCTGTTCTCCCCACGGTTTGGCTTCGAGATCTCAGTATATTAAGTTACATTTCAGGTATACACATCTAAACATGTTTGTTTAGTTTTGGTTCAGTCAAAAAAAAAAAAACAATGGTGTGGTTTGGTTTGAGTTATAACTAATGATATTATTAAATTTTGCAGCTGGAGGAGTGATTGCATCAGTGTTGGTGGTTTTGTGCTTGTTTTGGATTGGTTTGGTTGATGAAGTTGGAATACACAGCAAAGGAATTCCTCTAAACCTCGCAACATTACCGGTTTCTGTAGGACTCTATGGTTATTGTTACTCAGGACATGGTGTTTTCCCAAACATTTACACTTCAATGGCCAAACCCTCTCAGTTTCCTGCTGTTCTCTTGACATGGTAAAAGCTTACAAAGACTGTTTTTACATTCACAAATACTTGGGAAACTCTATATGTAATGCTTTTCTTGCAGTTTTGGAATTTGCACTCTCATGTATGCGGGTGTAGCTGTTATGGGATATACTATGTTTGGAGAAGCAACAGAATCACAGTTTACTCTTAACATGCCTCAAGATTTGGTTTCATCTAAGATTGCTTTGTGGACTACGGTAAGCTTGTTTTTTTTCATCTTTTCCTCTGATCATCTCTAGTTATTACATGAAAATGGATATGATTTTCATTAAATTTCTAGGAAGCTCTTAAAAACACTAGATTTGCTAGCTTAATGAAAAAAATTAACTATTTTTTAACTAGTTTTCCTCTGGACTAAAAAAGCTTTACATCATGTTTTCCTCCTCTGCTTATCTTTGATATCTTTTAAGTAGTATGATAAAGATTTCAAATCATTGATTGCATAACACAAGTAACGTTTCTGTAAAACTTTTTGCAGGTAGTCAATCCATTTACAAAATATCCTTTTGCAAGAAATTACTCAAAAAACGTCATTACTCATTTCTGTAATTTTCCACAACCTTGTTCATATACATTCTCATCTATGGAAACTGAAAAAACTGCGTGGCCTTAATAAAAAGAAAGCACATATGCTTTGACATTATCTCCGGTCGCAATGAGTCTTGAGGAGTTGTTACCATCAAACCATGGCAAGTCACGTTTCTATGCAATCGCCATTAGAAGCGCACTGGTCTTCTCTACGCTGCTCGTTGGTCTTGCGATTCCTTTCTTCGGTAAAGTGTCAATTCTTTCGAAATTACACATACTTTCTTCTATAGTTATTGATAATGATACTCAGAATTCTTGCAGGCCTTGTCATGTCACTGATTGGATCATTCTTAACAATGCTCATTGTAAGTTACATACATAGTTTCTGGTTATGTCAAGCAAATTCATATATTTGCATTTTCATATGAATTTTGTGCTTCTGGACACAGACGTTGATACTACCTCCCGCTTGTTTCTTGAGCATCTTAAGGACAAAAGTAACCCCTACACAGGTATGCCTTGATCACTTCTGATAACAGAACCGAATCAGGAAAACTGAAAAACCAAATGTCCAAATCTCTGATGTCTATAGTAGCTAATATGCATAACCTCTCTTGACAACCTTTGTGGTGTGTTTGTAGGTGACGATCTGTATCTTTATTATCACGGTAGGAGCAATATGTTCAGCTATTGGCACATACTCAGCCCTTTCAAAGATCATTGAGAAGTTGAACACCTAATAATGATCACTTTCTTCACCAGCCCTAAGTACCTTTATATTGATTGAGAATTTGACAGTGTCACTATCTTTATATTGATTCTCCATCTTCATAATGATCTCAATTGGTGAACTTTAATTTGATGGTTATATCTACAACCAACTGGAGAATCTAATTCTGTTCCCTTTCCTCTGGTGTATCATCTCGTTCACCTTTGATACATATGATATGAGCTATTAAACTATGAAACATCTGTTTATGAACTGGTTGAAACTAAAAGATGTGTTCCAAGTTCAAATCGTAGTGGTTACAATAGCAAAAGCAAACAAGAGAGCTTGCTCTCTATTCAATGGACATCTTACCTCCAGCTAAATCCTCAGCTGTAAGGTTAAGGGAATCCATGGAACCTTTCTTGAATTCTTCCCCGCGAGCAGCAAGCAACTCCTCCACGCTTCCCGGTTCTCCGAACCAACCAAGCCGGTCCGCAATCAAATGCAGATTATCACAACCTTCGCATCGAACAACCACAACTCCCTTCTCATACGCTTCTCTACTCGCCATCTTCATCGATCTCGTCTCGCAGACCTTGCAAGTAAAGACCATCATGAAGTCATGCCTCGGGTTTATTTTCAACTGTGACTTGTACTTCACAATCAGGTCCTCAGAGGCCGCAGGGGATGGAGATTTGGCCAGCTCAGCAGCAGAGTTTAAAGCTTCGTTAGCCTCACGGGCCGCTACACAGAATTGTCTCTGAAGTACACTCCCATTTACATAACCTCTGTTGAAGAGTGACTTTGATTGCAATAACTTATCTGCTTAGATCATTTGACCATAAATTAAAACAGTCAGTACCACAACAACAGAGATGCAAACAATGCTAAGATTACAGATGCAAGTATTGGAATAATGTTCTTACTTAATCAATTGCCTTCACTTCTTAGCCATTGACAAAACAAAAACCGATTCTAAATGCTTAATCAGTGTCTTGCTGAAACTAAATATGCTCCCAATACAAGCCAATACCAAATTACAACTCCAACAGTTCTACAAAAACCAGTTTTTTTTTTAATTGATAATGGAGCTTGTAAAACTCTAAAAGCCCTAATTTTTCATAGTATGCCATGCTCTTAAGTTTCACATGGAGGAAGAAATGTCCATTTTTGCACATCAAGAACAACTAATCCTCATAAAACATCGCAACACGGATCTATTCGATTGAAAATTTTGAAGATTGGTCCGAAGAAGAGCAAATTAAGAATTACGATTATCGCGGCTAATCGGAAAGAAAGAAAGATTGGGAAGATCAGGCAAATTGAGAAGAAAAAGATGATACCTTGCGACAAAGGAATCCTCTTTGGTTGGTTAGTGAGGTAGAGAGATAAAGCGCGTCTCAGACTAAGAAACCTAGCGGCCATTGACGAGACCTGGTTCTCCTTCGACGACAAGCTGAGGGAAAGAGAGGACAAAACAAAAAAAGTGAGAAAGCCGAAATTTTTTGTGAGTATTTATAGAGTAGTTTTTTCGTGATGGTCAAGTCGAAACCTAAACCCAGAAATGAGTGTTACGAATTCAGCTTTCTCTCTCAGATGGAGCTTTGCCGTGCCGGAGAGATTTCGAGGCGGCGAACCTTCCTTCTCTTACACCCATCGTTTGACGCGTGGCATACCGACGTGTCTTTGATTTCCTTACGTCGTCATCTTCTATTGGGCTAGTGTTGGGCTTATCATGTATTGGGCTTTTTAAGGAACATGACATTGGCTTCATGATGATGTTTCCTTGTAACTAATTCATAGGAAGGATGAGATGATTAAGACCTTACTTTTGAACATGGAGTTGGGTGAAATCGAGAGATTATTAGCTTTGTCGATTGACTTCTGCCACACCTAATTACTTTCATCATGTCTCTAAAGATTGCGCATGGAACACAAAAGTTGTTTAGCTCCTCTGTTATGAGGTTTGATAGCCACTTAATTTGACCTCTCGATGCGTATCTTTTCCATCATTCTCCAATCCAATACTATATGCCAACTATATTTATGAGCTTTACCTTCCAAACTAACCAGGGGAAACACATGACCAAAGTTTGACAAAAGTAATAATCATCTTTTTTTTTTTTACTTAAATTGTTGAAACTTATCAAGCTCCATGTTTTTATCCCACATTTTTCAGTTCCCATCAAAACATTTTTTGTAACTCCGAATTAATGGATATTAAGTGCGTGGTTCGAATTCCCGTATCATCAAAAGGAAAGATTTAGAAGTTAGAACCCGATTCTTTAAAATAGTGTGTGTACGTGTGTGTGTGTGTGTGTGTGTGATATAAAATCTTTTTAATCAAACATCATTAGAATGCAAGGGTGGTGCCGCGTGTACAATATTACGTTAAGGAGTAATTAAGACATAAGTTTAATTATAGAAGTAGCACTTCAAAGTTGGTCAACAAAGTAACACTCCAAACCTCTTTTCACAAAGCTAGGAATTAGATTACCACATGTCACTTGACTCCAACCATCTACGTTATATTATAAAAGCGGCTCTTTATTATCTTCTCTTTGCTCTCTTTGATAATTAAGGAGAATCAAAGCTAAACGCGAGACTGGCTCCTGAAGGACCCAAGCGCCTTCACAGCGCCAGCCCGCAACACAAACTGATGGTAGAAAGCCGCAATGGCTGCACCCGCGAACGGACCCACCCAGAATATCCACTGCAATAATAACAAAAAAACTTAATAAAACGTTTATTTTTTTTTTTTTGGTATGATAAAACGTTTATTTCGAAGACGAAGAAGTAAATATAGTATATAGTGTTACGAACATGATGGTCCCAAGCTTGGTCTTTGTTGTAGATGATTGCAGCTCCTAGACTTCGAGCAGGGTTAATGCCAGTGCCCGTGATTGGAATTGTAGCTAAGTGAACTATGAACACTGCAAATCCAATTGGTAATGGAGCCAATACCTTCAACAACAACAAAATGAAATGTTACAAATTATAATCACAAGACAAATAGTGTAGAGTCCAAAATTTTATTCATGTACTTATGTTTACGAGAAGATGGAGAAGTATACGTGGTTGCGAATGAAGTTGGGACCACAAATAAAGAACAACATATGATGGAGAAAGGCGTGAAAGACAAAAAATAAAATCTAGACGATCAATGTCCTTTTTGTCGTTTATTATGATGAAGAATCTTGAAAATAGCCTGGTAAAATTTATGTGTATATCTTTTAGCTTTGATCCGACTTAAAAGTAAGTTTACGAATATTCAGATATTTAACACCAGTTATCTAATTCGGTCCGAATGATACGAACTGGGAAATTAGTGATCTGAGACAAAAGATCCTTATATTTGCGTACCCCCATCCAATTAAATGCATAATTATATTCCTCTGTAGACCCTACGCTGTACGTCATCGTTTTAGTGATAAATGGAATGCCGTATAGGACACGGATATTCTACTGTTTCCATTAATGGCGGTGAATTTCTAAATAGTCTAACCACGACTAATTTCTTTGTTGTGTGACATAATCATCACAAAGACTCTAACTAAAGGGAAAAAATGAGCTTACAGGGACGTGAGAGTCACGCGCACTCCTCTTGGGGTCAGTGGCGGAGAAGACGGTGTAGACTAAGACGAATGTACCGATGATCTCGGCGGCAACACCGGTGCCGATGCTGTAACCGTCGGAAAGACCGTTTGCGCCACCACCGTAGCGTGTGTAGTAAGAAGACTGGAAGGACTTGACCAAAGCCACACCGCAAATGGCACCAAGGCACTGAGCCACCATGTACATTACTGCTCTCATCAACGTCACTTTCCGAGCCAAGAGCAGCCCAAACGTCACCGCCGGATTAATATGCCCACCTATACCATTAAATTTAAACACTGACGTGTGATCATAAAAGCCATACCAAACTATACCAAATGTTATTACAAATGAATGATAACGTTGTATATAAAACAAACGAAAATCCGAACTAAAATTAAACTCATTTGACGACAAAAATAAAATAAAAAATTAAACTCATTTATTAATTACTCATTTTTAACTTTTAAAAAATTTAAAAAAAAAAAAAACACTTAACTATACTTAAGTTTTGGTATACATGTGAAAAATCAGAAATCCGAAAAAACCAAACCAAACCGAGTTCTTGTTCTTTTTGTCACTTCTGAATTCTGATTACATTTTCCCAATCAAGATAGCAAAAGATTCAGATATAAGAATCTCAGGTAATGTAAGGCAAGTTAAGACAACAAAAGTTATGTTCCGAGCTAAGAAAGTATGCTACTTCAAGAGAAAATCCATGAAAATAAGAATATTAACTTAAGTTAAAAAAGAGAAAGAGAGAAAGAGACCAGAGATTCCGGCAGTGCAGTAAACGAGGATGAAGATCATGCCACCAAAGGCCCAAGCGATACCGAGGATGCCAACTCCTGTGCACTGGTCGGGATTAAGGGCTGGATCGGTCTGGCTCTTGTAACCGATAACAGTCATAACGGTAACGTAGAGAAAGAGGAGAGTGGCTATGAACTCAGCGATGAGAGCTCTGTAGAAAGACCACTTCCCAAGCTCAGTTGCATCGAATAGAGGCTCAGGCGGTGGGTCTTGATAGTCTTTGCCCGAGAAGGATCGGTTCTCTCCAACCACTTCCTTCGTCATTGTCTTCTTCTTCACCAAACTTAAACGTTTGTCTTTGTAATGTTAAGATATATTAACAAGTGAGTGAGAGAGAGAGAATTGATGTGGTAAGATTGTGAGTCGGTGAAGGGTATTTATGGGCAGATGTGACGAGAGCTTTGGGCTCTGTTTTTTTTTTTTTTTAATTGTTGTTGTTGTCATGATCATCTTTAACTAGTTTTTTTTTAAGGTTTTGCTATGATGGCAACGGACGGATCTGATTAATTTGCTGTAGATTACACTGTTTTTCTTTTACTCATTATTTAATATGTCTTGGTTTTCAGTGGAGTGGACAAACAATAATCTTTTGGCTAATGCAGAAGAAAATTTTGTATTTTCAAAATACTGAGGACAAAATACTAATCGATCAATCTGTCACGTCCGCTTCAAAAACAATACAGTAGTCTGCAAAAAACTAGTCCATTTCGAGTTGTCACCTTCAAATTTAAATTTACTAGTTTAGTACGGTATATGGGTATCATGCATGTGGGTAGCTTTATATCAAAACATACACTTTTATTTAAGGGTATTACAGAAAGACAAACTCTTTTTCTTATGAATATCGACACTTTCGTCACTGTTCAAAAACACAAGAAAGCTAAAAGAACTTATAGATTATTATTTTTTGTTTATTACAAAATTCAAATTGCTAATTTTAGAAAGAAAATCTATTTTGAATACCTTTAAAAACTAGTCTTTGATCATATATTTTTTTTTTCTTTCTGTAGTGACATATTAATGATAAAAAAAAACAAAAAAGAGATCAATGGTTACCGATTACCAACTAGATGGATGAAAGAGATTACCCAACCGCCTAATCAATTATTTCCAACAAAGCATGTGACATGTACAAGATCAGTAAGCAAGAATTTTATATCAGGTTTAGTACTTATGATAAATATCATTATTACATGTTAAGTAATATTTTTTTATTGATTTTAGACCTTAAAGTATACCTTTTAATCTGAAAAAAAAAACTATTTGCTTCAGAATAGCGATTTGATAGTTGAGTTAACTAATATTCGACGGGAATTATAAGTGTGGTGGTTGCACTGCAAACTACTCATTCATCACAATCATGGTTTAAACCCGACTTTTTTACAATGGGGCTGTAGAAAATGCTGTAAGAAAAAGAAGTTAGCAAAAGACTAAAGTCATCTTATAATTAAACGAATAACATATATTTATCATTTCCCATTTTGAGGATCAATTAAGATTTAGAGTTTCTGAAAATAGGTTGCATACGAAAAAAAATCAAACGATTTTTAATTATGTATGACATATTATACAGTTTTTTCCTAAAAATCTTGTTCTCTTAAATTTATGGTTAATGTATTAAGCCCAAAATTATAATTGTTTATAATAATATAGGAATGGCGGGCAAAGACAAAAATGTAATGGTAAATTATTTGTGATGATTTAATAGGTTTTAGATAACAAACTCATAATGGTTAGATTGTAGAGTCGGCAAACTAGATATGATTCAATATAAATGAGAGGCCACAAATGTTACTTTTAATTTAAACGACTCACTTGAAAGTTATCAATATACAGTTATAAATTATTTATTGACAGTTGCACAGAAAAAGTAAATAGTACCAAACCCTAAATAACAGAAAACTCTCCAATTAGCTGTCTCCAAAAAAATGGTGTGCTCTATAAATATAGGTGGACAGAGTATTCGAGAGCTTCATGCCGACTTTTTAGTTGATATATATAAAGATAAAAAGAGCTTCTAGAATCTTAAAATTTGGTGTTCATTCAAATTAGCTCAATTAGCATGCCTTCTTCCACTTTGTAACTCTTAGAATTTTGGTACAGAGTACTTTAACATATACATATATAGTACAATAGTGTATTTTAGTTAAACTAATTCAAGATGGAAGAAAACATAATAGTCGGTCATAATAGTCAGAAAACTCGCCTCTTATTGATTGAGAGTTAAGGATTAAAATTTAAAGTTCATTTATGTTGATCACAGTATAAATGAAAATCCAGTTTTTCATGATCGTCTAACGAAGAAAATGCACATGTTCTAAACTATAAAGGACGGCAGTGGGTTGTTAACTTTCACCGACCCTACTTGACTTTGCAGCTTTGCCATGTTTCTTTCTTTGTTTTGTCGTTCTAATGATTTTATGTTTTTTTTTCTTCTAGCCAACCAAATTCTTAGGTTTTAGGTAGGGGTGTCAAAATGGGTTGAAATTTATGGGTTGACCCAACCCAACCAACCCATTAACTCTAATGGATCAATTTGTTTGGTTCTAATGGATTAATGGATCAAATGGATTGTGGATCAAATGGGTTGTGGATTAAATGGGTCAAATTGAAATGGATTGGTGGATGAAATGGTTACCTATCACTTCTCATCATACATTAATTTATTTTTCAAATTAGTCCTTCCACAATTATGATTTCACTTTTTGTCTACAAAAAACATGATTTTGCAAATTACCCCGTCCCAATTTTTTTCTTTTTTCAAAATTATACCCAACAAAATATGAAATTTAGTTTTTTCCCCAAATATATAATTTTCACAAAAAAAATTCGCAAAAAATGCGGGTTTCACAATTTTCACCAAAACTTACGATTTCACTATTTTTCCGCCCAAAACGCGTTTTGACAAATTTTCCCGCCCAAAACGCTTTTCACAAATTTTCCGTCCAAAATCGCGTTTTCACAAATTTTCCGTCCAAAATCAAGTTTTGATAAAAAATTTTCTCCCAAAATGCGTTTTCACAATTTTTTCACCCAAAATCGTGTTTTGGCAAATTTTCCGTCCAAAATGGCGTTTTGACAAATTTTCCCGCCTAAAACGCGTTTTGATATTTTCCCGCCAAAACGCGTTTTGACAAATTTTCCCGCCAAAATCGTGTTTTGACAAATTTTCCGTCCAAAATGGCGTTTTGACAAATTTTCCCGCCTAAAACGCGTTTTGATATTTTCCCGCCAAAATCGTGTTTTGACCAATTTTCCCGCCAAAATCGTGTTTTGACAAATTTTCCGTCCAAAATGGCGTTTTGACAAAATTTTCCCGCCTAAAACGCGTTTTGATATTTTCCCGCCAAAACGCGTTTTAACAAATTTTCCCGCCAAAATCGTGTTTTGACAAATTTTCCCGCCAAAATGGCGTTTTGACAAATTTTCCCGCCTAAAACGCGTTTTGATATTTTCCCGACAAAATCGTGTTTTGACCAATTTTCCCGCCAAAATCGTATTTTGACAAATTTTCCGTCCAAAATGGCGTTTTGACAAATTTTCCCGCCTAAAACGCGTTTTGATATTTTCCCGCCAAAACGCGTTTTAACAAATTTTCCCGCCAAAATCGTGTTTTGACAAATTTTCCCGCCAAAATCGTGTTTTGACAAATTTTCCGTCCAAAATGGCGTTTTGACAAATTTTCCCGCCTAAAACGCGTTTTGATATTTTCCAGTCCAAAACGCGTTTCACAAATTTTATGTCCGAAATCGCGTATTCACAAATTTTCCGTCCAAAATCGCGTTTTGACAAATTTTCCCGCCTAAAACGTGTTTTGATAAAATTTCCCGGCCAAAACGCGTTTTCATAAATTTTTCGTCCAAAATCGTGTTTTGGCAAATTTTCCCGCCCAAAACGCGTTTTCACAAATTTTCCAGCCTAAAATGCATTTTGATAAAATTATTAAAAAATTATTTATGTTTATTATTTATGGATCATGGGTTAACCATTTAACCAATTAAACCATATAATTATATGGGTCATGGATCAACCTAATCCATTTACTAATTGGGTTGGATTAACCCATGACTCATTAACTCTCAACCCATTTGGATAATGGGTTGGATGGGTTGGATTACCCATTTTGACACCCCTAGTTTTAGGTGTCCCCTATAAATTATTTTCTCATTCTATTCATTTCCTTTTTCCTGTTTAATTTTATAACTATTCACTTTTACTTTCCTAATAGTAAACATCTGTATTTTTCCCGTCCACTTGCAATTATAGGCTCGTGAGCACCATAACTAACTTGGTTCTTTGTTTATTTTTTTGGGGTTGTTTAAACCAATTTGCTCCAAAGTTTATCAGTGTGGTATTCTGAATTATTCCTGTTTTACTAGGAGGTATATTTAAAAGGTTCTTGGATCTGTTCCCGTGAATACGCAGTTGCCCACTATGTTCTCACGTAAAAAATAAAATTCAATTTTTGAAAAAACAACTTTCTCTCCCTTTTTGTTTTGGATTTATTCAAATAATATGTTCGTAAAGTAAACTCTCCGTGGTTAGTTCTCGAATCTCATTTGTAGCCAAAGCGTTGAATCCAAAACAGAAAATTTTATGTATTATTGGTATACTACTGAATCTCCGTGGCGCGTCTTTCGTAATTTTTATATGCATAATTTTACATTTTATATGAAATTCTTCAAAATAAAGAAAGATAAAAACCAATTTCTAACAAGTAACAACTAAGATCATAATTTTTTTAAAATAACATTTTAAACATATTCAAACTTAATTACTTTGTGTTCGATTCACTCTTTAAAAACTAACTACTTGCATGTCTTAGCAATATATTATATTTACACATATGACCAAGAAGAATAGGAATGTAATACTATCAAATCGAATATAAATACAAATGATTTGAACCCTAAAACAAATACATATGCTGTTAAACCCGCGAGTATGTGCGTCTATTCATCTAGCTATATTTAATTAAAACCAATGCTATATTTTGGCCCTGCAATCTCAATCTTGGCGTAAATAACTCGAAGCTATTGACATATATAAGTGCTCATACATCTAAACCCTTTCAAGGAACTACCAAATGGAACTTCAATGAACTTCTCTTGTCCCTTATTATACACCATGACCTTGTCTTCTCCATTTCCTCTACTTTTCACCACTATGAAGATTTCATCATTTCTTGCTATGCACGCGAACCCAATATCAAAACTTTGAAATCCTTCCAGAGCCTCTCTCATATGGATCCACGGGCCGCTGGTCCAGTGCTCGTCCACTCTTCCTGGACGCCATACGCAAATGTCATTATGCAAACTTGGGTAATGGTTGATAAGACCTAAGTCTCCACTTAAAACCCCAAACAATGAACTGAATTTCGACTTTATTAATAGCGGGCAGGCCACTTCTTGGTACTCTTCGTTGGCAAAATCGAAACACAGGATGGTGCTTTCCTTGAGGAAATTTTTGATGTGGGACCGGTCTGCTATCCAATACATACAATGGTCCACAGTCGTACCGGTCCGGTATTTTAATTTGCATTCAAGAGCAGTAAGCGGTACGCTTTCTCTCCACGAGTATTTTTTGAACGCATAGATATAGGTTTTGCGAGCGATAATCGTCACGATCTTGTAATCATCAGAAAACCGGTCATAACCGAATCCTATTAGATTCGTGGTTTGACCCGGTTCAACCATCGGTATTCTCCTGAAATATTTCGAAGCTGGGTTCCAAATGGCTAGGTCATTGTTGCCTTCTAGGGTGAGACACATCATACCACGGCAATGAAGAATACAGACCGGTTCGTTTCGGGCCGGTAATGTAAAGGGTACATTGAGCTTCAAAGACGTCGTTTTATTGAGGTCAAGAAGGTATAAACCATCTTCGTGCAATGAAATGAGATGTGATGATTGTTGACTCGACATAGGGATCTTGGTCAAAATAGATATATTTTGGTGAAAATCTTGGAAAATGGGATAGGTTTTATGACTATGAGCAACAAGTCTTTTATAACCATGCTTGTGTTTATTGAGAGCGTGCCTATGTAGTTACGTTAATGTTAAATTATTTTCATGGTGTTTGTTTAATGTTATAGACTTATACTGTTTCTTAATTGCTTTTGAATTCGTAAATCGTACATTAACAAAGTAAAACCTCATATTTTCTTCAATTGGTAATTCAGCCACATAATTAAAAGTTAATCATATTTAATTGATTTTGTTACTTTTATTTTTCAATTAATTTCACTCTTTTCCTGTTTTCCATAGACAAAAACAACATGGGGAAACAATACGTGGGCCGATACTGGGCCTAATATTTTCTAAACAAGCTGAAAACACCCAAGACAAATGCTTTGAGTCCATGAAACGCCCGACATCATGTTGAATCTGTTGCAAAGTTCTCAACGAACCTGATGAGATGAAGATGATGGTGTTGATCGAATTGAGTCTAATAAGTCTTCGTTATCAAACATATATTGGTTGTTACTCTATCTCTCATCTCCTTTTACTTTGCGACCACTGATTTAAACGCAACACTAACTTAACAATAAGACCTTTTGAAAAACTACAAAACTTTTTTATATTTTAATCTACGTAAACATGTATTTACTTACCTATCCAAGGGTAGAGACACCATCTGATAATTACCAATTTATGAGATTGGATTTTATGATAAAATAAAATAAAATAAACCTTTAGCTAAACAAATCAACTACAAAAAAAGAATCCTCAGAATAAAAATACAAAGAATTGAAAGAAGAAAAGAAGGAGAGGAAGATTTAATGTAAAACTCAACACCTAACTTTTCTCTAATGTCTTCAAAATCTTCTGCTCTCTTCCTCTGTTTCAAGAGTTTTTTTTTTTTTTTTGCCCATTCACACTACAAATACAAAACACAAACACAATCAATTCTCATCTAACTTTTTTTTATCCCCCAAATTGATTGCTCCTCTTCCTCTTCATTCATCTCTTCTAAAGCTAACACTTTCCTGCTCACTGACTCTTTCCTACTCCTCGCAACTCTAATCACCTCAACACTTGGAAACTGAATCATCTTTCTCGGTTCTAGTCTGCGCCAATGTATGCATTGTTCGGAATGAGTTCTTGCAGATCATTCTCTTCTGTCGCGTAGCTGCCATCACTGCACATCCTGCTTCTCATTTCAGCCACCTTCTTGTGTGAGTTTGAGTGGAGAGCTGGAGTGAATGTTGGGCTAGCAGCTGGACGGTACTCAGGGAAAAGCCTTCCGGATTTGTAACGTACGCCACAAGCATTGCAAAGCGTCTTTGGGCCCATAGGCCCAAGCCTCCACTGTGGTGTCTTTGTGACCTCACAATGCATACATTTCCTAACCGGATTCTGCTCTGAAGAATACGAATCATCAACGTTGTTGTTGTTTCCACTCACTTCAAGATCAATCCCTGACGAAGAAGAGGAAGAAGTAATCTTGGCCTTCTTCTTCTTCTTCTTGGTGATCATCTTGTTGTGCTCGGAGAGAAACTGCTTTGGTATTCTAATGATGAGGCGCGAGTCCGCACCGCAGACACTGTCTTTGACTCTGTCCTTCTCCTGGACCGGTGGACGAGGGCGTTTTGTGCGTGGACGGCCGTGCTTCCCCGGGAGGACGAGGGAGGTTGTGTTGTTGGTCGTTTGGGACGAGGAGGAGCTGCTTTCGAGCACCGACACTGGACTTGAGCTCCTGAATTGGCTATGAGAAGACGATGAATCAGTGTGTGTCGAAAACGAATCTTCTTTCTTCTCAACCAATGATTCCTTTACAAAGCTTGTTGGCTTTTCCACCTTAACAATATCTTCAAACTGCAATTTTCAACCAATGAAATAAATATTTAGTTAAACAAATTACAGAAACAGTTAAGCGCAAGAAAAAACAACTTAATTTAACTAAAAATCAAATAACATGGCGCAATTATTTTCTACTTTAGTCATTAACCTTGCATATGCGTAGAGACAGAACAAGCAAGAATGCGTATGTTAGCATAAAGAAACATTGTTAGACAAATAATAAAGCGGGAAAAAAAACATGATTTAACTAAAAACCACCCAAAAATGATAGATTGTTTTGAAGAAATTACTCATTAAAAATTGCGGTTAAATGTGTGATTGGTAAAATCATGACAAAAAAAATAAGAAAGGGCGGGCGCAGGTTAGCGTAAAAACTGACCGGAACATAGAGCTCAGGTGAAGAGTCAGAGTTGGTGTTGGAGGAGAAGAGAGGATCAGAAGCAGAGGGCCACGTGTCGTGTTGAGTAGTCCAGATGTTAGGGAAAGAGTCGGAGTCACCGATGCCGAAACCGACATCGATATCTCCACCGGGGAAATCAAGAAGATCGTCCATGTTGTCAAAGAAGTTGCCACAATCAAGATCCTCCGGGAAGCTTTGTCCAATCATCTTCTTTTACAGTTTAGCAATTTAGCTGGAGAGATAAAAAAAAAACAATTATTGATATATGAGAATGAGAAAAATTATGAGAGATGGGCTATAATGAATGAAGCATGATAGGCTGATATATAGAGGAAAATGACAAGAATTTGAACAGAAGAAGTTTCTCAAAAGTTTTTTAAAAAATTTTGAACCAAATTTTGGAACCACCTTAAAAATCAAAATTTGAAAAATAAACATTCTTTGGCCCACCTTTTCTGATTTTTTTTTTTTTTTTTTTTTTTTTTTTTGCAGAAATAACGAGGACCATCCTAAGCACAAATTCAATTGCAATAGACCACTTGCTCTAAAAGTCAAAAAGTCACCGTTAATTAAGCATTCTTGATTATCTATCTATCTAACTAATTATCTTTCTAGAATTGTGGTGTGAAACACACAAAAAGCAACCATTTTATCAGTTTTCTAAGTAAACAAAACAGAGTGTTGATAAAAACAAAGGAACCCCAAATCAGAAAATTGCCACCACCGACACTTCTTTAATACTGCAAAACCCAACTTTTGAACACCACAGACTCCTAAATTCTCAAATTCAAGAATTCCCAAGAAAAGCAAAACCGAAATCAAGAAGAATGGGAGTGAGACAGAGTCAAGAGAGGGAAATCAAACCTCTGTTCGTAGTGGTGTGCAGATCGTATGAGAGAGAGAGAGAGAAAGAGAATCAAAATTTGAGAATATAAGAAGAGAGAGAGAGATTGCTTAGATAGGAAAAGAAAGGAGTAGGAGTGGGGAGAAGTGAAGAGTGATTGATTGGGAAAAAATGGGTGAGTAATGGAGAGCAATAGCTTCTCTCTTATTATTATAAAGAGTTAGGTGTGTGTGAGAGACACAACACTTCTCTCTCTTCCCTTTTGCTGCTAGCTGTATTTTACCATTCCTTACCCTGTCTTCATGTGGAAGTCTCTTTCCTTCTTCCCTCTCTCTCTCTCTCTCTCCAAACATTTAAGAAATTAATATATATCATAATCTCAACTTCCCTCATGTGGGTTCCATTTCTCATTGAGACTTTACCAAAGATGATTTATTCACAAAACCTTGCTTAGCTGTACAAAAGTTGTATTTTTGTTTCAAAAGCAATCGTTTAAGTTATAAAAAAAATAATAATTCCCTTACTAAAGATAAATTGTTGTTTAAATTAAAGTGAATTAGTCTTTTTATGTTTTCAACAAAGCTTATTTTATGCATTGTAACGCAAGATAAAATAAAATTACGTGACCATAAAAATTGTCATTTAAGTAAAGAGTTGACGTAATTAGAAGAAATTATGGACTTTTATTTTTTAGATGAAAGAGTTTTCTTTTTAAAGCTGTAAAATTATAACGCGCATATAACTAGTCATGGTTTTGCTCCTAACGCTATATACACGAGAAAAGTCAATGAGATAATGGGAAGGTGAAATGGCACGAAGGAACTATACGACGTTTACGCGTACATGTAATTCCATTTTTATATTATCTGATTTACTTATTTTCTTTTTTGTTAGCTTTCTTCCCATTGTTTTTGCCGCAGACTACGTGTTGCAAAGTAAAAGTAGAGACTTTTCTAAATACGTATTCCATTGTTTTTTTTCTTCTGTCAAAATACATATAAGTCTATTATTTAGTTTGATAAATAATTAAGCATATCATAGCAAATTTGAATGGGAATTTTCACCTTTTTCATTAGTTAGCTAGAGAAAGGCAGGCAATATATAGATGCCCCAAAGTAAACCCTATAGATGAAGTGTTGATCATTTTCTTGTTAAGATATCTTGAAAACCAATAAAATGATCTAATCATTTTTTTTTCTGGTAGATATCATCATAAGATTTTTTTTCTAAGTTTCAAGTCTCACTGAACAATGATGATACATAAAATAAACAGAACAGGTTAACCAAAAAAGCAATTAATATAATAGTTTGTGGACAACACTGTATGCAATCACCAAAAATCGAAGACACAATGAATTCAAAGAACTCCACATTCTTAGATAAATCCAATGAGATTATCTTCTATATCACCATTTTCTTAAGCTAACTTCAAATATACTCTTAGTTTCCTTACTTCAAGCACACTCTTTCCAAAAGAAATAAACAAATCATGATAAAACAACACGATCTACCAGTTTAATTTAATGCTGATTTTCAAAGGCTCTGCTTTTTCACTTTCTTTCTTTTATTTTCTTCTTTTTACATTTGCAGAAACTAACTTGGACTTCACTCCATACATATGATCACTTTCTTCTGAAAGACTCCAAATGACAAAAGCTATGTCTAGGCGTTATTTTTAATATTTATATGTAACTATATATATATAAAGACATGTACTATATTTTTTTACATCTAGTCAATGGTTGTATGTTGATATCACTTCATGCATTGTAGCAAAATAATAAGCTTTTAAAATTAAAATCCATGCATATTATGCTATCGAATAGTTTGAAACCTCAGACTATATATGGTTGGGACCAAAATGTTCGTATAACTGCCGGCACAAAAAGCAAAAGCTTTCTCTTATGTATGATCGATCATTAATCTTAAATTGACTAAGACATGTCAACAAACATTGATTAAAACGAGTAGAGGTGTTTACAAAACGCTAGTTTCTCTAACCAAATAAGTTTTCGTTCCAATAAAAGAACTCAAACGCATTTATAATAATAATTAGGTAAGTGGTTTACGAAACGCCATATATGAGTATTGGTAAGACTTGTACACTAAACCGGAATATCTTTATCGTACAAAACTAGAAAGTTATCAAATCAAAATTCATTGAAGAATTAAAATTTCAATTTGAAATCAGCACAGTTTTACACTTTGTATCGGAAAAAGGCTAAACTCCTAAAAAGATTTCTTTCTGTGATCTCAATAAGTACGTCACTAAACAAAGCTATACTTAAATGTGTCCAGATCACATAGTATATAGATATAATAAATAAAAGAAATTGCCACCTCTATCACAAGAGTAATACAAATCCGTGAACTACATAAATATTAGTAAAACAATAATGATACAGAAATGTTGGCGGAGTAGGGGGGGTAGTAGTTAAACATTTTATGTATGTTTGACCGTATATGATAACGTATAGTATACGATACCGAGAACCGTATGCGTATCTAGTCGGTGGAGAGATTAAGCATGTGCACCGAGAACAGGTGAAGGCGCGGGTGACTTGCGAGCAAGTAAGAGCCCATGTTTTCGTTAGGACCCACACTTTTGTCTAAAATACGTGAGAAGATACGATTGGGATCGGCCCCACGCTCATTTACACGATTATTAAAAACGTACTCCTATGTTTTAAGCGTAATTTAATACTAAACCAAAGAAGATTAGAAGCGCGAATTTGAAAGAAAAGAAAATGATACTATCATTCAGCAAATCACGTGGTTTTGCCTCGGGATCGGTTCTCTCCTTCTGACAAATGAATATTTCTAACATAAACGAATAGGCAGAAGCCACGTGTCCAACAATCTCCACGTTAGATCATGTGACGGTGTGGGTCCTAGTAGTGTGCGAAACTCTCTACAAGCTACTCTCGGGGGGAAAGAAGAAGGACTCACTCAAAGCGTACGAATCTCTTACTCTAACTCGAAAACAAGTCCTAGGATCAACGGATCAATTCAATTATTCACTATACTCTATGATCATCCACATGCACTGCCTCTTTTTTTTTTTGGAATACACAATTTTTTATCCGATTTGTGTATTATTTTATTCTAAAATTGATGTGATTTGGACAATACATGAACCTCTGAAATTTTGTTATAAAGCAGTTTGTCAGCAATTCTCCACATGCTATCTCAACTAAAGACACCAAAAAAATATTTATTTTTATTTTGGTCGAAACCAATATCATCTAAAAAAAAAAATTCCATTCCAAAAAATAGTAGTTAGTTGGGCTAGCTAGCGACCTTCTTCTTGGGTTTACTAGCAAAGAAAGATCAAAGATAGTTTGCTCAGGACTTTTAGTCTATTTTTTAAATTTCTGAAATGCATACTTGAACTTGATAAAAAAGATAGTACTACTGGATTGAGCGGGTTTAAATAGTAAAAAAAGGTCTGAAATGTATTGGAAACAATAATTTGAAATAAAATAAAACTAATTTATATATACAAATATATATAGAATTTACTGATTTATATATTATATATACAATTTACTGATTTTTTTGTGTCTTCTCATTTATCGAAATTGTTCGTGGACGACGATGCCAACTCAAACTCAACGACGCTACAGGTCGAATAGTCTAATCTTTTTTTTTTTTTGTTAAAGCCAAATTTTTTTTGTTTAAACTCTTCTTAAATACAAACGTAAGTATCTATAACAATGCTGTAAAATTGTTAGTTAGGAAAGGTCTTGTTATATTTTTTTTCCGGAATGTATTTACCCGGTTAACTCCATAGACCAATCTTTAGCGTTTTCAAACCTGATAACTCACAAATGCTACCTAATAAATAAATAAAATAATAATATGTACATCACCACAGTCTTCTCGAAAATCCTAGAAGATCTATAATGCGTCTACCGATGATATTGCATCATACAGCATATTGGCATATGAATCATGCACTCGTACCGATTACATGAGTATGTTCACAGTATCCAACATAAACTCGCGCTTAAGCCATTAGTTGATATATGCTATATGACGTGTCCTCGGTTACAAACTTTCGCCACATAATTAACAGTGACAGCTTATTTGCCATCAAGCTTCCACTAATCTGTCCGTTATGTTCGTCGTGGTAGTGAGGATTTCCTGTTGTGTGAGTTGGTGCACGAATGAAAATGAGATTATTGGAGTATTGCTTAATGCTTATATGTGGTCTTTCAACGATTGACCTATTTTTCTACGAGCGCGAGTTTTAGAAGTTTTCATATACAGTATTTTGCTCTACATATTTTTTGGTATATTCGTATGCTTCTTAGAGTACACATGTATTATTTATGTATATTCTTATAATGTTAAAGGTTGCGAGCACGTTTGAAAGCGACACCAAAATTATGATATATTTTTTTTTAATTATGAGAAAAATTCAATAATTATATCCGATAACTAACCGTTTAAGAGCCTATGAGCACACACCGACGTGAAACACAAAATCAATCGTTGACAATGAATCTGTGATCTACCGATAGCAGGTGTTGCCCTATTTCTATAGTTTTTTTCTTGTAGTTTCGAAAAATTGAAAACTGTATAAGAAAACTTCTAAAACTATTTCTATAGTGTTTAGTGGAGTGTCAAATATTAGTATATATGTAGAGTCTGTTTTGTAAATAGAGCATATGTGAACTCAAATCGTATAAGTATCAACCAGTGACAATAGAGGCGGATTAATCTAAGTTGTGGGGCTCTGGTTTATACTTATACCAGTTTACAGACTCTATTTACAAAACAGACCCAATATACACTAATATCAAAAAATTTAAAACAGCATTTTCGTGATAGATCACGTGCAAGACAGATAAAATGTGAACAAAACAGAGACACTAATTCTAATTTCACCAATATGGCAGTATGGACTCGTTCTTTTACCACTTTGATGAATGATGAATGTAGGAATGGAGAAAGAAGCATGTTTTTTAGGTTCAATTTTTCGAAACTACAATATTTTACCTCCTAACTATAGATCCAATTTTTTTGAAGTAACTAATCTGCTAAAGGTGGAGTTTTTCGTCAGAACAGTTATTGCAGAGTGGAAGTGTGTACACTATATATCGTAGATGGTTTGATCATAATTCGTTAGATGTTAAAAATTCACTAATGATGCAAGTGTAGCATACAATAAAAAAGCCTTATACGTACTTGTTAAACTTCAAAAATGCATATACAAGTTTGTGTATACTGTTGAGAAAATGTGTAGTATATATTATAGAAGCTTTGAAAAAATTAAATATTTTTTGTGTAAACTATTACAAGATGATATATAGTCAAAAGATGTTTATCTTTTAAGAAAAGAAATAGAAAAACCAATAGTTTTTTTTGTTTGTTTTTAAAGTGGAAAAGAAAAAGCAAAGGAAAATAAGGTGAAAACTGAAAAACAGAACCGACGAATAGTTAGAGAGGTGTCGGTGCCGACAGATGGAACCGGAGGAACCTGTGACCCACTGAAAGAGACTCCTTTGCTTTCGGAGGCACGCAACGCTATTCAACCCCACACAGCTTATTATTCATTAATCACAGTCACCACTCTATATTCTGTAGTGACAGTCCCATAACTCCATTTAACAAAAAGAATTAATAATTTGTTTAATTCGAAATTTATCAAATTCAGAAAGAAATGCATTTATGCCTCCATTTTTTTAACGTTTTTTTTTTCCGGGTGTTTACGTTATCATTTATATATGATTCAAAGAATCCACAATCTTAAATCTATAGTAAGCAAATCTTGTTTTTTTAGTTACAAATATAAACGCAAGAGATCAACTCTGGACATATCCAACGTTTAGAGATCAACCTTGTCGTCTTGGCTCTGTCATTGTATATATAGGCATATAAATCAATAGGGGTTTAAGAGTTCTTGTGAAGTTGTGACAGATGAAGAACTGTTGAGTGCTTCCCAAGTAACTCTTTACTCTGAGTTTCATATATTAAAACAGCGGACTTGAATCCCGAGCTTAATGTGGATTGAAAAGTGCATTTGCACTAGATCCCCAGCCAATTAACTAAAACTTATTGTATCATAGTGGTTTCAATAGTTCAATATCAGGAGCCTAACCCCGGTTCAAGTTCAGCTCTAATTTTTTTTTTTTAAATTATTTAACAAAAAATAACTATATTAAAAGATTCCATTTTAAAAATTTGCCATGAACCCTGTAAACCTTCGCATGGCACGAATTTGCCATGAAGCACTCCTGTGGAGTTTCAGTCTCATCAACAATTTTATTAATGAATCTTGGATACAGAGAGCCAAACTACTGATCCTTCCTATACCTTCGTTTAGTAGTAAACACGAGTTGACATGGTAAAAGAAACACAGTAAATCACAGCTCTTCTTACGAAGAAAAAAGAAAAAGAAACCGAAATATCCTCCCTGCTCCTGCTTTATTGTTTGTTCTGAAGGAGGCCTCATCTTTCTTTCATAGATTTCGCAACATCGAGATAGTTAAGCCGACATGTGCCTAGTAGCAGTTCTGGTAGTTCCTCTACTGTATTCGCCTGCATGGTTCGTGTTAAATTATCATTACGTGATCCACAAACTAAAAAAAAAAAAAAAAAATCTTGCAACCGTGGTTTAGTATTGTTTAGTTTGTTTTTACCTGTATCAAAAAAGCCATTTCTATAACCAAATTGTTAAGATACCCAAGAACAAGATTGGTTACTCCTCTTGCAACAGTTGAAGACCCAACATCAATGTCAAGCTGAAAAATAATCAAAGCTCAAAGATATTATGCTTATTTTTTGTTATCGGATCACACATATTACACATATATAATATCGATTTTGGTTCATATTATCTTTTTACCTCCAAGTAATTCTTGCCGCGGGTGTAACGAACTTCAAGTGCCTGACCCACCAAGCAAGCCTTCTTGCCAACACTCTGTTTCACAATCCATGATCCTTTGGAGATATGAGGGATGAGTTTGAAGCGCGAGTTTCGATATGCATCATCACCATCCACAAAACTCTGTAACAAAGGATGCTCTTCCAGTGGAGTTTTCAGCATATAGTACAATGCTAGACTGTACATAGCCGAACCGGGGACCTGATTTCACAAATGTTAGTGTCTCTTAACTATGATAAAACCGATGATTCTATGGAATAATCAGAAGATTATCTCCAAAATCACCTGTATGTTTACAACGAAGAAAAACTCGGGACCTCCTTTCGCTGCGAATTCCTGAACAAGACCGCCTAGTCGTCCACCAAGATCATCTTCTCGTTTATCGGAACTGATCCAGTCTGCTCCAATCATTTGCATCAATGTGCTTGTTGCCTTTACCTATTGTTTGTATATAGGTAGTACCAGCATCATTTAACATACGTGTTGAATTGAGTTTAAGTTTCAAGAAGAACACAAACACATTTTGTGAAAATGGATTACCTTTTGGTGATCTTCAAGATAATTGTTTCCGCGAATCAAGAATGTGGATGGATCCGCGATTGCCCAAGAACAAGGCTGAGTAAGATTTGGGTCTTTTTGAAGAGTGGCTCCATAGAAGAATGTGTTTTTTTCATCCATACCCAAATCTTGTAGATCCATATAGCCTTTCTTGTTATTGGCTAGATCTTGAAGTTTCTTGACAATACCAGCTGGTGATATCTTGACCTGAGAATGTCCTTGTGAAAACGGAGAGTTATCAATAAGGCTATCAAATTCAGTGGACTCGTTAGGCTCAGGAACGTCGAAAAACTCGTCAGAAGCATCATTTAAGTCCATCAAACTGTTACGTGCTGAAGAAGGTTTCTCCATTTCCTCAACCTTGACAAGATCTTGATCAATCCTTTTGGCTTCTGTTTTAAGGGGTCTAGTGTTGATCTTGGACAAGCAGGATTTGGTTGCCATGAACTCCCCTGAGACGAACTCAGTGAAGCCGTGTCCTTGTTTCGCTTTGAACATTTCGCGTAATGCCGCAAGTCTCTCAATCACACGGATGGTTATGGATCTTGTGGAAGATGGCCTCATGTATAAGTTCCAGCTTCTCCAATCAATGGCTACCATATGCTTTACTACTGATTGTTTGCCTTTGCTTACCGGAGTCACCACGTAACCACCACCTACATTCCGAGTGCAAAACTCATTAAAAAATCACTTTCAAAAACCTATTGTCAGAGAGTAGATTCAGTCATGTTTTTTCTATTCTTTATTAGGTCATTTCCAACTTTGGATATGAGATTTCTAAAAGCCAAGCTACAGTGTGAAGTAAGAAACTTTACTTTTGACACAAGCACGAACGTATCCTCTCTTTGGTGGGCACTTCTTGTGATAGACAGAGTGGCAAAGTATCACTGTGATATTCAAAGATTGAGAAAGTTGTAAACCAAGAAATTTAACAGATTTGAAAACTCTGAAAAGTTATCAAGAATAAGTTATCTAACCATATGTTCCGTCTTCTTCCCTTCTCCAGTAGCGTCGAAGCAATAAGTCTCTTCGATTCATGCCCCATGGCAACCAATCACTGTACATCTGGATATTGATTATATCCGTGTGTCCATCAAGATGCTCCACTACGCTGCCTTTGTAGAAACAGAAGTCCCATCTACAAGAAATATCCAGCAAAAATTCATTCTTCTATCTATATCCATCTAAATCCCAATGTAAATCCTAAGTCGAAAACCAGATTAAAGTTATAAAGCTTACTCTGATCGTAAGGGACCGAGAGACATTAAAGTGTTGAAGATATCCTCTGAAGCACCATCAATGACCCCAACCGCCATTATTGCTGGATGATCATCCCAATGCTGCAAGGGGTTATCAGAAAAAGAAACTAAGTTAAACAAAAACAAAAAACTATATTTTGATTCAGAAATGCAATAAAAATGAACAAATAAACCTTACCCTTCCACGGGAATCCCAGTCTTTAGCTTCTTTGAAAAGGCGTAAACCTGAAAACTCAAAAGCTCGGTAAGAGCAGAGAACGGTTTCTTGAATCACAAGTTTCTTAAAAAGAAAATAGTCTCTCTCTCTTTTTTTTTTTTTTTTTACCGTTTTGGCATCCGAAGATTTTCCAAGGAGAAGGTGCAATGACATCAGATGCTACTGTTTCAACATTCAGTGATGAGTCATTTGTCCTTTCAACATTCGATAATGAGTAATTTGTCCAGTCCACTGAGTTTTTGCGGCGTGACCTCTTTGATACATCAAGCTTCACAAGTCCCTTCTCAGCATGAGATACAAACTCGCAATCCGGAAACTGAGATCCCTGGAAACATAAATCCAATTATGTAAATAAGAGTCTATCAAATCTTATAATATACAGAAAAAGTAAGAGATATTAAAAAACCTTTTGTGAAGCATCTTGCAATGATCGGATCCATTTGGCTGCTTCTTCAGGACTACTTGCTCCCAACTTTTCATTAGTAAAAAACCTAACTTATTATTAAGACAAAACAAAACAAAAAAGCAACCTGAGAGATGTAAGAAATAAAACCTTCCAAACAAACCTTTAACTCATCCAAATGGTTGGAAGTGTTGTAAAGTGTGAATATGAAAAGGATCTGAAACAACACATGAAAATTATCAATTAATTAAACCTCTAATTTAATTAGAGAAATTTAGGCTTAATCTAAAAATTGGCACCTTCCGATGGAAACTCTCTCTACCATTGTCGGTGACCCGAATACAACAATCTAGAGATGCTCTTCTGTCCGGTTCCTATACAGAATAAAAAACAAGTTGAACATAAAGTTTACGAAATTTTCTTTTTTATCAAATGTCGATTTTACATCTACGTAGTACATAACACAAGAACACAACGTATCCCACAAAACAATGTAAAGATGTGAAAATTTTAAAAGGACAAACCTCATTCTCGTCGGACGGTACAGATTTAAAGCTTGTAAGGTTGTTGTCAAGAAGAACAAAATATCGTTTACGGGAAAATTGAAGGCCAAACCGGTTATGTCGGATGGTATAAAGCCAACCTTCCATTCTTCCGTCGGACTGAGACATTTCCACTTCCCTACAAATTTCTTTTTTATTAGTTTTAAATTTCATAAAAAAAATTCAAATTCTACTACAAAATTCATAAGGAATTGATTTTACCAATTTGACTTACTTCTTCCCCGTAAACGAATATATTTTCGATATCACAAAAGTATGTGTCTCGAATGCCTAACTTGAAGCGATTCTCTGATTCCGCCGAAGCGAAACAGAGAATCGAAAATACGAAATATCAGTTGCAAAAAAGTTTATTTATTTGTTTTGTTTTTCTCTAAATCAAGAGAAAAACAAACAATTTGTTTGTTCTGATTTTTTAAAAAACTTTTTTTTGGCTTTTATTGGTTTTGATAATAACATTTTTAACATCGTTGGTTAAAAATTGCTTGCTAATTTTGTGAGAGGCTAAATGATTGGCGCTTCTGTCTTTGGGTTTAAATCCTAAAATTAGATGTTTTTAATTAAAAGAATCTACTATTCGTTATGCCTCTATATATATATTTTATTGTTTAAAAGTGTTAAAATCGTACGGTGAATAACTCACAAATGAGTAGACATACGATATGACCAACACATTCCACTACTACGTTAGTATATCGTTCGACTATTGAAACAAGAATTCGTTTGTGTATCCAAAGACAAATTTCAGATTGTTACAAACACAATAACGGCCCTAATCCATCTATCGGGCTTTACCCATTTATTTGCTTATTACGGCCCGATATTTCTTTGACGTCTGAATTCTGAACTTCTTTTTTGGTGTAGAAAATAGGGTATACTTCTGAATTCTGATTTTTGTTTTCTCTTGTTTTGGCAACAATCTTAATTCTGATATGAGTTAACAAAAAAGTCTGAAATATTAGGTAGACAGAAACATCATATATTACCCAAAACTAGAGCATGACAGATAGGACTATGAATCTTTTTCTTTTTAACAGTCTTCATAATATTATCAATTATTGCCAAAGTCTACTCTTTTGTTTTTGTCAAAGCAGCAAAGTAAATTAGTTGTAATAGTAATCTTTTGGTGTTAATATATATCAAAAGAAACACAAACACAAAGAAAAAAAGAAAAAAAGACAGCTTTAAAGATTTACTAACTCCACACTAGACAACAATAGAGATACCTGCAAAAACCCAACTTGGGGCCCCCGCCATTACTTAACACTTACTATTTCCAATTTTTTCCTTTTATTTTCTTTGCCTCTTCCGTTGTCTTATTTCTTGTACCTCTCTCTCCGCTCTTCGTATAAGCAAAAAGAACCGATCTTTAGATAATTTGGGAAACTCCTCTTTATTTCCCTGCGAGCTCCAATGATCGCATTGTTCCTGTGAAAGCTCGAATCCAGCTTCAGAAATCAGAATCAGCTGATTTTTTTGGGTATCTCCAATTTTTTCTGCTAGGGTTTTAATGTTTTCTTTCTTCTTGGTTTCTCTGATGTGGTGGGTCTCATTTGTTTGAATTATCTTGTTTGTGTGAGATTCTGCTTTAGAGTATTATCAATTTGATGTTTTACCAGATTCAGAGAAAATAAGTCTCCATGTGTGTGTGACTGTGTGTTAAGTGTTTGTATACTTTCTAGAATTTTCCCACTTTTGGACTGAAATATAGTTTAAAATTAGGCAAAAGGAAAATTAGAAAGCAGAAACATCTGTTGAGGAATGTGCGCAAGTTTCTGTTTCTTTTTCTTCAGTTTCCACAAGAAGTGACTGAATATAGTCATGTCAGTCTCTGAGTCAAAAGTCAATGGTTTAACATGTTTTGCCTAGAGAAAAAATTGTGTGCTAAAGACTTTCTTTTTTCATATAATACACATAAAGTCTGAATATTTACTAGCCAATTGATAAATAACACTATCAAGGAACCAATAGCCAGTTTAAACTTTCTTTTCTAAAAGATTATAATGTCCAGAATTTGATGTGTTTTGTTGTTGTTGTTGTTGTATTTTCTTTCCAGGGTTGATAGTTGAATGGATCCTGTACCTGTTCGATGTCTTCTTAACAGCATATCTCGGTATCTTCATCTGGTCGCTTGCCAGACCATAAGATGTAATCCCATCAAAACATGTATTGGAAATGTGGTTTTCTTGTTGAAGCTCTTGAAACCCTTGCTGGATGAAGTTGTTGATTGCAAAATACCTTCTGATGACGGCTTAGATAAAGCGTGCGAAGACCTAGATTCGGTTGTTAACCAGGCTAGAGAGTTCTTAGAGGACTGGTCCCCTAAGTTGAGCAAGCTCTTTGGTGTAAGTTGATAAATAAGCTCTTATATCAATGTTTCTGCATCTTTTTTTCAGCATTTTTTTATTCTTAGTTTGATTTATTGTGCAGGTGTATCAGTGTGAGGTTTTGTTGGGAAAGGTCCAGACTTGTTCGCTGGATATTAGTCGGATGCTTCTTCAATTATCACAATCAAGTCCGGTTACTTCAAACGTACAAGGTGTTGAGGTAAAGTAGATTTTTTTAGCCTCTGTGTCTGATTTTAGCCACTTGTATTAATCTCTTGGAACGATTTTTCAGCGTTGTGTGCAGGAGATTGAGAGTTTTAGGCAAGAGAAGACAGTTACTGAACACATGGAGAATGCTTTACGGAATCAGAAAGATGATATTGTTGCAGCTTTAGATAATCATGATCTTGACAGCATTATTCAGATGGTGGGATTGATATCAAACCAAGATCTCTTAAAGGAAAGCATTGCTGTGGAGAAGGAGAGGACAAGATCTCTGGCCAGCAAGTCGAAAGCAAAAACAGAACAGGTCGACCAGTTGATATATCTTGTCTTGTGCATCCGTGAACACATGCTTAAAACCGAGTTTCTTGAAGTTGCTAAAGGTATCTCGATACCTCCGTATTTCCGATGTCCTTTGTCAACGGAACTCATGCTGGATCCGGTAATAGTAGCTTCAGGACAGACGTTTGACAGAACCTCCATCAAGAAATGGCTTGATAACGGGTTAGGTGTTTGTCCGAGGACGAGGCAGGTGCTGACTCATCAAGAACTCATTCCCAATTACACGGTTAAGGCTATGATTACGAGTTGGTTGGAGGCAAATAGTATCAACCTTGCTGTCAACTCTGTTAATCAACAGTGTGATGTTGGTGATGCTTCATCCATGGTTAATAACTTGGGTTCTAATGACTTTAACCGCACCGAGAGTTTTCGTTTCTCTCTAAGGAGCAGCAGTTTTACTTCAAGATCATCTCTTGAAACTGGAAATGGGTTTGAGAAGCTAAAGATCAACGTGCCTGCAAGTTTATGCGGGGAATCTCAAAGCAAAGATCTTGAGATTTTCGAACTTTTATCTCCAGGGCAGTCTTATACTCACAGCAGGAGTGAGTCAGTTTGCAGTATTGTTTCCTCTGTTGATTACGTTCCTTCGCTGACAGAAAGTGTTCCAGAGAATCACCAAAGCTACAGTGAGATGTCTCCCAAGAAAGACTCAGAAAGTTCAAGAAACGTTAGTCATGAATGTTCTGTTCAGAACTTAGATGATTCAGTAACAATGATGGATTCACATACTGTAAAACTGGTTGAAGATCTTAAATGTGGATCTAACAAAGAGAAGACTGCTGCTGCAGCTGAAATACGTCATCTCACCATTGACAGCATTGAAAACCGTGTTCACATCGGGCGTTATGGTGCTATCCCTCCACTGCTATCACTTCTATACTCTGAAGAAAAGGTAATTCAAGAACACGCAGTCACGGCTCTTCTGAATCTTTCGATTAGTGAGCTAAACAAAGCCAAGATTGCGGAAGCTGGAGCTGTAGAACCGCTTGTTCATGTTTTGAACACAGGAAACGACAGAGCCAAAGAGAACTCAGCAGCAACATTGTTCAGTCTCTCTGTTTTGCAAGTCAACAGGGAGAGAATAGGGCAGTGTAACGCAGCGATACGGGCTCTGGTGAATCTTCTTGGTAAAGGGACGTTTAGAGGGAAGAAAGATGCAGCCTCTGCCTTGTTCAATCTCTCGATAACTCATGAGAACAAGGCTCGGATCGTGCAAGCTAAGGCGGTTAAGTATCTTGTGGAGCTGTTGGAGCCAGATTTTGAGATGGTTGATAAAGCAGTTGCTCTTCTTGCAAATCTTGCTGCAGTTGGAGAAGGGCGTCAGGCGATCGTGAGGGAAGGTGGGATTCCGTTGCTTGTTGAGACAGTTGACTCTGGATCTCAGAGAGGGAAAGAGAATGCAGCTTCTGTGCTGCTTCAGTTGTGTTTGAACAGTCCCAAGTTTTGCACTTTGGTCTTGCAAGAAGGTGCAATATCTCCACTTGTTGCCTTGTCTCAGTCTGGTACACAGAGAGCAAAAGAGAAGGTAAATAACACACCGAGTCTTATGGTTTCTTGTTGTGGTTCCAATATCGATTGAGATATCTTAGTATCATTGTTGTTTGCAGGCACAGCAACTTCTTAGCCACTTCCGAAACCAGCGAGAAGCAAGGATGAAGAAAGGTAGGTCATGATTCATGAAGAAACAGAGTTGGGTTCTTCCATTTGGACATTCCCCTCTGGAGATTTATTTTGTTATGTCAGTAGAAAATGTTCTTTAATCTTTCTTTTTGCCAGGAACATTAGCTGGAGAATAGGTTGTTTTTGTGTTGGGTCTTGTTATGTGGCGAGTGTGTTGTAATGTTTCTGTGTAGTAGTTATATATATATTATATATATGTGCAATTTGTGAGTTCTGAGTATATATGGGCAATGGAGTTTTTACTACATGATAACACATTTACATAGGTACTTCATGGATGATGGAACTAAAAATGTGAAAGCCGCTTGCCAAAATCTAAACTCACTCGATTCAGTATATGTATGGATAATGGATGTAGATGATCAACATTCCCCAAACTCAAGGCAGTGCACCTATATTTGGTGATTTTATTATGATCCTGATTCGGGTCATTGTATCAAGAAATAGGCATAAGAGTGAGTAGAGACATAAAACGGTGTAGTGAGCACGTTAAGACATACCTGTCCACCAATCTGTCACATCTCTCTGTTCTACACAATTTCTTTATTATTATTATTCCCCTTTTTATATAATCCAACACACTTTGGTCACCTTCTCTATTTCTCTCTCTCTCTCACCATCCAAAATCTGGTCTCTCTCTCTCTCTCTCTCACGATTCAATGACGACGAGCAACAACGTGAACGGATGTTTTGGAGACACGAAGCTGACCAAAGTGTTCGTAGGAGGATTGGCTTGGGACACTCACAAAGAAGCAATGTATGATCATTTCATCAAGTACGGCGACATCTTGGAGGCTGTCATCATCTCCGACAAACTCACTCGCCGTTCCAAAGGCTACGGCTTTGTATGTTCTTCTTCTTCTTCTCTCTCTCTCTCTCTCTCTCTCTCTCTCTCTCTCTCTCTCTCTCTTTTCTTCTTTATCTCACTTCTTTTTCTTTGTTCCTCAAATTTTTTTGTTTTTGTAGGTGACTTTCAAAGATGCTGAAGCCGCTAAGAGGGCTTGCGAAGATTCGACTCCGATCATCAATGGCCGCCGTGCCAACTGCAACCTCGCCTCTCTCGGTGGCCGCCTTCGTAGATCACCCACCATTGCCTCTCCTCAACAAGGTCCATATAATTTTTCTTTTGTTTAATTATAACCGAAGGATCATAGTCCGAAATTCAAAGTAATCTTCCTAACCTATGGAAGAGTCGGGAGATTTTAGTATTTTACCATTTTAGGCATCTACATTGATCAGTGATCAAGGTCGCATTGAAAATATATAACTTAACTACACATTAAAAAAAAAAAAAAAAAGAGTCATATACACATGAATACATTGGTTATCACGTCATATATGAATGTGTAAATGATATAATGCTAATTAACATTGTAATGTACAATTCGGAAAAATGAAAACCAAACAAAGTACTTTTTCGGTTTGGCATAAAATAATGCTTTTCAATTTAGTTTAGGATATACCACCACAATGTCAACAAAAAAACGTTCTGAGATAGGCAGGCCTGTTCCTTCAAACTCACATACGTAAGAGACGTTCTAAGGGTTGATATGATGTGATGTTTGAGATGTGAATTTTTAAATTTTGAATTAAAAAAAATTAATCTTAACATTATTATCAATATGATGTTTTGAGATGTGAAGGATCAAAGAGTGTGAGTAGGGCCACGTCAGCACATGTAGGGAATTATCAAGCTCAATGGTACTATCCTGTGGGATACACACACCAGCAACATCAAGTTCAACAACAGCATCATCATCATCAAGCCGTTCCTTTCTATGGGTAAACTTTTTTTTTTTACGGTCTAATCTTCTTCAAAATGTACTTAAATTAATAAGGGTATTTGATTAGTTTGGTGTTAATATCAAATTATAGGTACCCTTCCTCCTACGTCGCCCCGAACATGACCTTCAATCAAGTAAGTCTCGTGATTTCTAGTTAAAACTAAGTAAAACCGATATGCTTGATTAATGAATTTGTTTGTGAATGAATTTGATGAACAGAAAGTTGGATACGTTGGAGGAACCTATATGAATGGATACTGCGCACAACCGCAATATAATTACCACCACCATCACATTTATGGTGGAGGACGAGTAATGGTTGGAGCAAGTCCGATGATGCCTCTCTACACTGTCTATCCTTATCATCAATCTCAGGCCATCGGTTTTCCTCAACCTTCTTTTTCGAAACCCCTTTCCTTTTCCACTCCTCCCTTATCAGGTATTTTTTTTTGTCATTCTACTCTTAACCTTATAAAATTATAATGAACGGCTTGTCGTAAATGATACATTTACCACTTAAACATTTAACTACGTACACGCAAATCAGCTAGATTTATGTGTCAGTTTGTATTGCGATCTTAAAAGTTTAATATTTGAAGTTTGTATTTTACCCAAAAAAGTACGTACGTAGAAACGTACAGTACGTACTATTTAATCTGCGATAATCTTTTTTCTCAGAAGAAACTACTTGCTATTACAAACCACAAATATTCATTTGATTAGTTGTTTGTATCGGTGTGGTCAATATATTACATACCAATTATTGTAAACCCGCATATAGTTTTTCAATTCTTATCCATCTAGCATTTGTCTATCTCATCTACTGTTTTTTACTATATGTGCACAACAGCACACACTAAATATGAAGAGAGACATGCACACACAAGTTGGTCACGTTATTTGCATATGTCAGTAGTCATGGCCTCATGTGCTCATGATGTGGTTTCACATGGATCCACCCTCGTCAGCTTAGCTAGACTCTGCTTTGGCACGTGATGCCTCGTTGTAGCACGTGTCTCTGTAATAATTTAGCTGGACTCTGGTGCTTATGAATTCATAAAAAAACAAAAGGCACCTTACATGCAAAATCTTCGTGTGTCGGAAAATATATTAAACTGATCTAATAAAATAAAGATTTGCTTTTGACTGTCGGATAGGTACAGTTGGAGGAGGAGAGATCATAAACAAGAAGGCCATATCTTGATGGGTAGGCTACAAGCTGGTTGATCAAACGACTACTCACCCCAACAATTATTCATTTTCTCCATCTCAACATGTTTTATTTTTACTAGAGACATAAATCAATTTTTAAGAAATGTAATTCTTTTACATTTAGTAATTTATTCACTGAAGCTAGCTAATGGAGTTTCTGTTTTAATAATTAAGCTCACTTTATTCGATGAGGTGTTCTACTTCAATATCTACCGGTCCGTATTTCTTCTCTTCACAATTTCAACTGAATGATCAACGGCAGCTAGGGAAAGAAGTAATAAGTTAAGTTAATAGTATCTCAGTCCAAAAGAAAGAGAGAGCCCTGTAACTTCATAGCAATAAACAGTATTGGAAACGAGTTTTTTTCTTCAAGCAGTCTCTAGTTCGAAAGATTGTTTAGATTTCTATAGGAAAATGAACACGTGGTAGATTAAACTTTCACATAAAAATCAACATATTGTTATCAATGTGTTACCATCTAACTTCGATCATACAAAATACATATGTTATTGAAAAAGACAGCTCAAATTATACAATACTGTGACTTAAGACAAAACCAGAAAAATAAACTAAAACTAAAACAGTCACTCTTCTGTGCAAGTTTTCTTATCTCTTGAAATCATAACTTCACATTAGAATAGCAAAATCGTGCTTTTTCTTTAGAACCTTAAATTTTGAATTTATAGCATTTTAATTTAGCCTCAAAAGTACAGAATAGTAATGATTAAGTTATGATTCATTTTTAAAAATTTTGTTTTTTCAAATGATGAATGGAAACGCACCGTTTAAGTGAAAATGCACACAAATACGAAAAATTGAGAAAAAGGTTCTTTTAGTAACTTAAAAAAGTTTGAGCTAAAAAGTGAAAACAGTTAGGGGTTAAAACAAAATTGGAGAAAAAGTCAAATTTTATCTCGATCATATATGTTATCGCTCTCTTTACAAGTCGCCTTTTCTTCTTCTCCACACTCTCGACTCTGGAACTGAGAGTCTGAGACCCAAAGCTCAGTTCTTTTTTCTTTTCTCCAATTCTCGCAAGATCGAGAGAGGTAATTCCATCGATCTCATCTTTCCCATTGTTAATTTCACTTCCAGTGTCAGTGAAATCTGGAACTTTTCCCCGATTTTTGTTCTAAATTTCGGCTTTTTAGATCCGTCGATATATTGAGTGATTGAGCTGCAACCAGATAATTCAATGGAGGAACAGAGAGAAGAAAGTGAGTTTGTTGGTGATTACAGAGAGCCCATGGAGGAAACTGGTACGGGACTAGGTTTATCTTCTATAACCGAAACCCTAGATGGTGAATTTGATATTCAGGAGATAGAGTCCTGTATCGAAGATGCGAACGCGGTTGAGGTTTTGGATTCAGGTGTTTGCGATGATAGTGTGGCAGATGAAAACCCAAATGATGGAGGCTCAGCTACCGAAGATGACAATTCGAATAATTCGGTTGAGGTGGAGTGTGAAGGAGATGCTGATGTTGAGGTGGAGCCGATAGATGAGATAGAGGGCTCTGAGCTTTGCAATGATGTGCAGAGAGTCAATGAGACGGTTAAAGTAGTTGAGGTTGATATGAAAGATGAGGCGGCTATGTCTGAAGTTAAGAGTGAAAATGGTGGAAGTCATGAAAGTGCAGGAGAAGAGAAGAGTGCAATCTTTGGTGGGAATGAGAAGGAGATATGTGAAATTGAAGATAATGGTGATGCTTGTGATTCCGAACAAAATGTTCAAACTGAGAAGTCCCAGCAAAGTTTAGCTGATGGTGAGATGCTTTCTGTTGCAGAAGAAAAAGATGACCAAGAGAAGGAATCAATAAAGAGAATTGAGGAGGCTGATGATAGCGAGCAAGAAGAGAAGGAAGAGAAAGTGGGTCTTTCTTACAATGAGCAGGGAAGTTCAGGATGCGAGACAACAGATGCTAAGCATTCAGAATCTGCACAAGTTCCAGAGGAGCCTGCTGAATTAAGCAATGGGGAATGGAACGAAGAAAACCCAGGAGCTGTTTCGGAGGTTAACTCTGCTCCTGAAATATGCCTTGAAGAAGAAATAACCCAAAATGAAGAAAACGGAGAAGGTATAGAAATCGATTATGCTGCAGAGGAACATATGGGAGAAGATGTAGAAGTAGGTCGCGCTTTGGATAATGGTGTGAATGAATCTGCTGGTGCCACTGTGGTACAAACCCAAGTTGAAGCTGACGAGAATGATTCCAATGTAGTAAATGAGATGGAAATTGATGAACAAAAAGATAATGTTGATATGGCAACTGATCTTACTGACCCAAACAGTCCCTCTGAAGACGCTGCTACAGGTGAAGTTGAACCGGTGGATCATAATGCTCTTTTTGATCCAAGTTCTGATATTACCAACTTTATTGATTTCAGTGGTGTATCATGTTGGTCAGGAAATATACAAGACAATGTATCTTTGAAAGAGGATAAGAAAGCTATTGATATGCCAGAGGAAGTTGCCACGGTGGATTGTAAAGAGGCCCTTAGATCCGGTGATGCAACAGTAAATGCTGAATCCCATTATAATCTAAGCTTAAGCGCTCAAGGTATTCAAAATGAATCCAGTGAAGCCTGTGTGTCTTTTGGAGCAGAATCTCCAGCTGCTGCTACAGAGTGTCCAAGAGAGGCTTCTGATGCAATTCTGGAATCTGATGAAAACCAAGAAGAGCAGGATCATGAAGGCTTAGATCAGAATTCACTAGATCAACAAGATGCATTGAGAGAGGGAGATGGCACTACTCATGAAGCTCCAAGTATCGATCCAAACCAAAAGGAAGATACAGAAATGGAAGAAGATCCTAACAGTTCTGATTATGGTGATGACGGAACCGACTCTGATATTAGAACCAATGGTGTGAAACGAAAGGCTGATGTCCTGAGTGAGGATTCACCAGAGGAAGGTAGGAAGACTGTTTCAGTTGCGAAGGTGTCGTTTGCCCACAGGCCGTCGTTTAAGATCGGTGCAGGCATAGCCAGAGCTGCAAGCCAGATGGCAGGATCTCCTTCAGTTTTGAAGGGTAGTAACATTGATGATGAAACTCATTCTGTTGAGAGTTTCGTATCACAGCTTCACCGTGCGGCAACAGACCCTGTAAAAGAGAACGTTGTATCTGAAATTGCTGCGGGCTTTTTCTTAGATTTCCGGAACTCATCAGCTTCGCAGCAAGCTGCCCCAGAAAAGGTAATCGGTAAAAGAGGTAGACCATCCAATTCTAATGCAGGAGGAACCGAGGCATTTGAGTTTGAGGAAATGGGCGACACCTACTGGACTGACAGGGTGATCCATAATGGTGGTGAGCAAACACCACCTACTGAAAAAGGAAACTACAAAGTTGTGCCGGTTGAGTTGAAACCTGCTCAGGTTAAAAGGACTCGCCGACCATACAGAAGAAGGCAGTCTCAGATCAGTATTCCTCTTCCTTCAGCCTCAGACAAACCGGCTGACTTTGATGAGAATGCACCAGCTGAGCTTATAATGAACTTTTCTGAAACGGATACAATACCTTCTGAGAAGAGCCTGAGTAAAATGTTCAGGCATTTTGGACCAATAAGGGAGTCGCAGACTGAAGTTGACCAAGAGAATAACCGGGCTAGAGTAGTTTATAGGAAGGGTACCGATGCTGAAGTTGCTTACAACAGCGCAGGAAGGTTCAGTATCTTTGGGGCGAAGGCTGTGAATTACGAGCTCAGCTACACAATAACTGAAGCATTCAAAGTTAAGCCTTATGTTGTGTCTTTAGGCGAGGAGGATGCAGCATTATGTCTTCCATCCTAGATGTAGTTTTGCTTTAGGCATGGTTCAGGTAAATCTGCTTTTTTTTGTACTGTTTCTTATGTTTTCTGTCATGCCCGAATGCTTCAACTATAGGGCCTACTTGTTTGAAATCTGATGTGTTGCTTATCTGAATGCATACCTTTTTTTTTATTATGGTAGTCAGAACAAAAGATGCAGACTTTTTAAACATAGTAGCCCGGTAGATTCAAGCTAGGAAGTACATATAACACAACGAAATGATGATGTCCTTTCTTTGCTTGTTGTGTTCTCCGTAAAAGAGCATATATGGAAATCTCCTAAGGTATCTAAATTTGTTTTGTATTCAAACAATGAGCAGGCATCAAGAGAAGTAGACGATGAAGTGGCTCAATGGATTGAAGGCTCTTCTGGCTTGTGTTTCTGTTACCGTTTAGGTAGAGATTTAGGCTGTGTAATATGAGAAAACATGTAATTTCCAGAGCTCTTAAGTACCTGTTATTGTCGAGGCTAGAGAGATAGTCCCCACATTTGATTTGCTGTTGGTAAGCCAAGTGATGTTAGCAAAGTGCTGTTACTGATTACTAGGCAAAGTGATTTTGAGCAGCAAATTGGGAGACTTAGGTGAGCTGATTAGACTAAGTTGTTGTCAAATTTATGTTCAATATTTGTGTTACTTATTTTAAGTTGATGACCATTGAATATGAATGGTGCTTGATCCTACACTCCAAACGCAGTCTCGGAACATCGTTTGATCAGCCACATCGTCAAGACTTCCAACATCAGACTGGTAAGACACTCCAAACGCAGTCTCCAGTCTGATGTGTGACTTCCAACATCAGAGATCTAAACTGGTAAGACACTCCAAACGCAGTCTCAGAGCAATGTGGTTAGCTCTGTTATTGGTGAGGTTGAGACTAAAGATAACTTGGAACTCTTCCCAACTGTTCTCTTAACCGAGATATTCTCCAGATTGCCGGCGAAGTCAGCTGCTAGGTTTCGTATCCTTCGAAGCAATGGGATTCCATACTTAGCAGTCCAGATTTCAAAGAGTTGTTTCTCACTAGGTCTCGGGCTCGTCCACGTCTCTTATTTGCGGTCGTTCTATACGGTCAGTGGAGCTTCTTCTCATCTCCTCAGCCTCAGTGTTCATATGACAAGTCGTCGTCGCCTGTTGTAGTAACCGCTGATTATCATACCAAGTTCTCTGGAGACGCAAGCAAATGCATTTGTAGCTATGCTTCTGGTTTGTTCTTTTTCCCTGATATGTTCATCTCGGGAGAGGGTATGATATGTAGCCCTATCACGGGACAGCAGTACAAGAGCTTACCTTATGTGACCATCCACAGATACTCGAGAGGCTTCTTAGGGTTTGATCCGATTGACAAGCAATTCAAGGTGTTGGCCGAGGGTGATATATTTGCTGGAGAAGGGGCTCTTCCTAAGATTCTGACATTGGAAACTGGAGAGCTGAGTTGGAGGAGCAAGACCGATTGTCCCCGATACAGTCGTTGTCGGTGTGAAGCGATTTGCATGGATGGTGTTCTGTACTACTTAGCTGACAACGTTCGTGATCTGCCTCGTGTTCTAGTTTGCTTTGATTCGTGAGCCATTCCTTCTGCTTCTTCTAAATGCTGAGGTCGTTGGTTCTACAGAAGCTGACCCTTTTGAGGATTGGCTTTCCACCAGTCCCATAGAGGATCCAAGCTATTCCAGCTTTTCTCGCTACTCTGTTTTAGTTTTAAATTCCTCTTCCAATTAAAGTTTCTGCAACAGGTGGCTTCATTGTTTGCCATTCTCCACCAAAAAAAGCCTAATCTTTGGCATTGTAGATACTAGATAGACTCCATATCAGTGGAGAGGGAGCCAATTTTGTGAAGCTGTTTCAACTTTCAAGTAACTAAAAACAAGAAATCCGTTAAAAAAAATAAATAAGAATATTTTGGGGATTTTATCTCGAAACAACAAAAAAAACACAGGAAAACTGAAACGTGGATGGATCAAATACGGTCGATTAAATGATGCATCATCATCATAAAACATTAAAAACCTATACATCCCTAAATTCGTGAACTTCTTCGTTGTAGCTCTCAAAGTACGAAACTTTTTTGTGTTATCTCTACGAAATCCATTTCTCGAGAGGAAAGAGAAAACACTGTATGGCGATGTTCATGGCTGATGTTCGTAAGACGCTCCGCTAAATAATTCGGTGTGCCGTTCATTTTACCAGTTTAGATCTCTCTCTCTCTCTCTCTCTCTCTTCGGAAATCGCCATTTCTTCTTCTTTCTTGAAATCCACACTCGTTTCTGTGACTGAGACCCAAAGCCCTCACCTTGTTTCATTTCGCCAGTTCTCACAAGATCTAAAGAGGTAATTCCGTCAATTTCAGCTTTATTATTGTTAAATTCAGCGAAATCTGGAATTTTTCGTGCTTGTTGTTGTGAATTCCCTTTTCCCCGATTTTTTCTTTCTGTTTCGAGATTCGGTTTTCGTTATAAAGTATTCATGGATATATTGAGTAATTTTGAGCTTCAAACCAGATAATTCCAATGGAGGAACAGAGAGAGGAAAGTGAGTTTCTTGGTGATACATCTTCGAAAACTCAAACCCTAGGTGGTGAGGACGACAAGACGGTAGAGGTTTCGGATTCTGGTGTTTGTGATGTTCGTGAAGCTGATGGGAGCTTAAAAGCGGGAGCTGGCAATGCGCCTGATTTGGTAGCTGATGAGAACCAAGTGAAGTCTGATGTTGGAAGTGTTGAGGATATGGCTGAGAAGGAAGATAACGTTGAGGAGAGCGGTGAGGTTGAGACTGAGGATAACGTTGAGAAGACAGTTAGCTCTGATGATGTTGGAAGGACTGATGCTATCACAGAGCTGGAAACTGAGAGAAATGGCATGGACGGAGATGATGGAACTGTTGAGGTGGAGCCGTTAGATGAGACAGAGGGCTCTGACCTTCGTAAGGATGTGCAGAGAGTTAGTGAGACAGCAAAACTAGTTGACGTTGAAATGAATGATGAGACAGCAAGAAATGGTGCAAGTCGTGAAACTGCAGGAGAAGAGGAGACTGTTGCCTCTGCTGGGAATGAAGTGACTGCTGAGAAGGCAAAATGTGAAGTTGAAGAAAACGGTGGTGCTTGTGAGAAGTCCCAGCCAAGTTCAGTCGATGGTGAGATGCTTTCTGTTGCTGACCAAGAGAAGGAATCAGAGAAACAGAGAAATCTGGGATCTGGGCCCAAAGATGCTATTCATTCAGAATCTGCACAAGTTCCAGAGGAGCCTACTCAATTAAGCAAAGAGGAAACGAATGAAGAAAACGCAGGAACTGTTTCGGAAGTTAGCTCTGCTGCTGAAACATGTCGTGAAGATGAAATAACCAATGTTAACCAAAAAGAAGAAAACGCAGAAGCCATGGAAATCGACGATACAACAGAAATACAAGTGGAAAAGGATAATGCTGGAAATGAATCTGCTGGTGAAGCTGACAGGAATGATTCCAATGTAGCAAAAGAAATGGAAATTGATGAACAGAAAGATATTGCAGATGTGGCAACTGATCTTACCGGAAAAATTGAATCTGCTGATCCAGCAAACCCAAACAATCCCTCTGAAGATGCTGCTACAGGTGAAGTTGAACCGTTGGATCAAAATGCTCTTTTTGATCCAACTTCTGATATTACCACCTTTATTGATTTCAGTGGTGTATCATCTTGGTCAGGAAATATACAAGACCTTAAAACTGACACCGGGAATGTATCTTTGAAAGAGGATAAAAAAGCTACTGGCGTGGCAGTCGAGACCGTTAAATCTGTTGACGCGTCAGTGAATGCTGAATCCCGTGATCAACTAAGCGTAATTTCCAAAGGCATTGGAAGTGTTGATACAGTTTGTTCAAAAGAAGCTTCTGATGCAATTATGAAACCTGATGAAAACCAAGAAGAGAAGGATCATGAAGGCTTAGATCAGAAAGCAGTAGATGAACAAGATACAATGAAAGTGGAAGATGACGCTGCTCATGAAGCTCCAAGTATCGAGCCAAACCAAAAGGAAGATACAGAAATGGAAGAAAATCCATACAGTTCTGATTATGGTGATGTTGGAACCGGCTCTGATTCTAAAACCAATGGTGTGAAACGAAAGGCTGATGTCCTGAGTGAGGATTCACCAGGAGAAGGTAGGAAGACTGTTTCGTTAGCGAAGGTGTCTTTTGCCCAAAGGCCGTCCTTTAAGATCGGTGCATGCATAGCCAGAGCTGCCAGTCAGATGGCAGGATCTACTTCAGTTTTGAAGGGTAGTAACATTGGTGATGAAACTCTTTCTGTTGAGAGTTTCGTATCCCAGCTTCACTGTGCAGCAACAGACCCTGTAAAAGAGAACGTTGTATCTGAAATTGCTGCTGGATTTTTCCTAGATTTCCGAAACTCGTCAGCTTCGCAGCAAGTTGCCCCAGAAAAGGTAGGCGGTAAAAGAGGTAGACCATCCAACTCTAATGCAGGAGGAACCGAGGCATTTGAGTTTGAGGAAATGGGCGACACATACTGGACTGACAGGGTGATCCATAATGGTGGTGAAGAGCAAGCGCCACCCACTGAAAAAGGAAGCTATCAAGTTGTGCCGGTTGAGTTGAAATCTTCTCAGGTCAAAAGGACTCGCCGACCATACAAAAGACGGCAGTCTCAGATCAGTGTTCCTCTTCCTTCAGCCTCAGACAAACCGGCTGACTTTGATGAGAATGCACCAGCTGAGCTTATAATGAAATTTTCTGAAACGGATACAATACCTCCTGAGAAGAGCCTGAGTAAAATGTTCAGGCATTTTGGACCAATAAAGGAGTCGCAGACTGAAGTTGACAAGGAGAACAACCGGGCTAGAGTAGTTTTCAGGAAGGGTGCAGATGCCGAGGTAGCTTACAACAGCGCAGGAAGGTTCAAAATCTTTGGGACAAAGGCTGTGAATTACGAGCTCAGCTTTACAATCACGGAAGCATTCAAAGTTCAGCCTTACGTTGTGTCTTTAGGCGAGGAGAATGCAGCTCTATCTCTTCCCTCCTAGATGTAGTTATGGTTCAGGTAAATCTGCTCTGTGTTTTAACTTATTTTGTGTGGCTTTCGATATTTTTTGCTCATGCTTGAATGCTTACTGGTTTGAAGGTTGATATGTTGTAAATAGCTAAGGTGTATACTTTTTCACATGTGTAGACCGAGAAGAGTTTGATATATGCATAGTAGTAGCCTGGTAGATTCAAGCTAGGAACTTTGAAAGACCCATTAACATTTAACACATACATGACGACTAAGTGATGAGACCATGTCTTTGCCCTGTTGTGATTTGCTTAGAAAGGGCATCTATGAATTTCTTCTAAGAGATATTAAATTGATTTTGGATTCAAACAGAGTGGTTGGTTTTGTGTTTCAGGTGGAAACAATTGGCAGGTATGAAGCGAAGTAAAAGATGAAGTGGCTCAATGGAATTTGGAGGCTGTTGCTTATGTTTTGTTACCTTTTAGGTAGAGATTGTAGGTTGTGCAATAGTTTGAGAGAACATATGTTTTCTAGAGACAAGAGTTCAAGGTTATGTCATGTGTATTTGCTGTTATTAAACCAAGTGACGTTAGGAGAAGAGTGTTGCTGAATAATTTAGCCGATTTGTTTAAACTTTGATCCTCTAAAATATCTCAAATCTGAGGGAACTAAAACAAAACCGTTTTGACCCAAACCAAATGTTTGTGTTTCACAATTCGGTTTTCATATTTTCTAAACCGGAATCTAAACTTATTCATCACTGTAGAAGTACGTCTTCGTCTTCCACCTAGATCTACGGAAGTAGTAGAAAAATGGCCGAAGAAACCGTCAGATTTTAGTAAACGTTTCTATTAAAGTTTAAACTAACGGCGTTAGTTTGACTGTCACAAAGGGATGTAATACGTTACAGGAGGGAATCCCAAAAATTTTGGACCCAAATGTTTTCAAATAGATTGCGATTTCACGCTCTTTCCTCTTCCCTCCCGCTTTATTTCCAACCTTTATTTTGGTTGTATCCCCAAAAGAAAACCTAGCCCAGCAGCTTCGCCGTCGAGATTCACACCGCGACGAGCTCGTAAATCGCTATCGCTACGCCGCTGGGATTCGATGATTGCATCGCCAAGACATTAACCATCGAGCGTGGTGAGTATGTTCCTCCTAATCCTATCTCTGACTTATGTTTGTAATCGAACTCTTTGCTTTTAAGTTCTTCGCCGGTGGTGCTCACCAGTTTCTAGGGTCTTTTATTTTGAATCTAGGGTTGCGAAGTTAACTTTATGGTTTTAAGCCGGATGGGAATTAGGAAAATGGGATTAGGATTGGATGAAAATTACATACCAATATTGTGCCTTCCTCAGATTTACTGATCTAATTTTGTGAATGATGTTGAGTAGGTGAAACCGGAGGATCTTATGGAAATTGCGAAAGTCGTTGCTCCTGGTGCTTTCGGAACTTCTCTTCGGATGGGTGGAGGGTCTAATGCTGCGCCAAAAGGCAAGAGGAAGACACCCACAGAGCTGAGAGTAAGTTTGCTTCCCTCTCTTGATTGTGCGTGCAATGTTTCTTTTTTTATCTTTAAAGATTGTTCATTTAAATACTAATCCTGTCTCACAATACAGGGAGAACAATTGAAGCAGCCTGGTTTCGTGGACCAAGTTAAAGAATCTTTGGATGCATTGCGCCCTTGCAAAAGGTTAAGAAATCATCTCGCTGTCAAGCTGTTTGAGCTTATATTTTACTTATCAAGATTCTCTTGCCTGTAGTACTGAGAGGGAAAATGGGATCAAGAAACTAGAACATTTGAAGAATCCAATACGTATTGGTGAACTATATCCTGTCAAAAAGGCTCGGCCTTGGATGCTCTCTGGCAAAGAAAACTCTAAGGTTCGCAACCTCTCAGATTCTAATTCTTGATTCCTTTACTTTTTCTAAAGACACAGGTTTACAGTTTAGTACACATCTTTTTGTTTTATTCATTTATTTGTCTTTACCACAGGAAAATGGCGCGAAAGAACAATCCAGCGGCCTAGCCAATGTTTCTTTACTCTCAAATGTTGTTGCCAGTAGAAGACAACAACTTATCCGGTAAAATGCCTCGGGCAATTCCTGTCTCGAGTAAGATGACTTTCTGTGCTTTAACTTATGCTAATGCTTTAATGTCTTAGCAGTAAGGACAATAACGCTTCTACTGAAGATCCTAATGGTTCTAACGCCGAATCTTGTCAAACAACTGAGAGATGTAGCCAGAGCATGTTTCGCAGTGTCACAGAACTTTCAACCAGGGGTGAAGAATTATCCTGCTTTAAAGATATTGATATGGTATGCTTCAATAGGTAGTGTTTGATAATTTCAGGTCTGAGATGGTTATATATATGGTCTTGGGAAACTGATTGCATCTTTCAACAGAACGAAGCACTGAAAGGACTTGCCACTTGTAAACCATTTCCGATTCATCCTGGTGACATAGCTGGAGAATCTGATACTTTAAGTGGAAACTTCGTGTCTGAGTTTCATGTTCCCGGGCAAAAGATTCCTCTGGACCTTTCCATGAAGACTTATGCTCGACTTGTTTCCTCTTCTCCATTAAATTGGTGAGTTGAGCTATTTCTGATATTCCTGTAGTAAGAACAGAATCGTATATGGGTTGGTTCTTTTTTCCGTACATAGTTTTTTAGTTGAATCTGAGTGATTCCTCATCGACATGTTATGTTAGTTATCACATTCTACTTATTATTGATGCTAGTTGAAATAGTGGTTTTTCTTTTGACTCTGAATTCAGTCTATTATTTTCCATTCTAATGTTGTTGTAGGTTACATAGGTCAACCATGGGTAGCACCTACAATCGTATGCCACAGCTAAAGTCATTGTCCTGCAATGTGGTAAATCAAGATGACGGTAGTGGTTCTGGATCAGCTGTGGTTTCCCAGGTGTTAAATTCCATGTCGCTACACTCTTGGGTGTATCCTCAGTCCACCTTGCCTCCTTTTATCATTTCAGCATTGGTGGCATCTGGACCAGAGAGAGGTTTGTTAATAAGAGTTCTTGAGCTATGCCTTCTTATCAGTCATCTTCCTTCTAAAGTTTATAAAGAGATCTTCATTTTGCTATTTTAGGTGAAGTTGATTTCCTACAAAAGCGACAATTGGCATGGGAAGATGCTTTTCGAAGTCTATATTTTATGTTTCGGAAGAATCTCTGCAAAATATTCTATGGTAATCCCGTCGTATATCTGTCTGATTTGGATGTGATTTTTTTTTCTCGTTATTACGCACTAGGTTGATGAAGATGACTTCAATGGCACTAGAATTCTGAAGTGCTTACATATTGTCATACAGATGCATGTAGGTGGAAACTTTTTTCCCGCAGAGACAGAGATCCTTGTGTTTTATTTCCCACTTGAACTTTCTTTTAGAAGAATTCGGCATAAACCTTGCTTTACTTTTCTGTCTAGGCAAAGATGCATCAAAGTAACGTACACCTTTAGAGCTATTAAATTGTGAACTTCCATACACTGCTTCTTTGTCATGTTCCATCTCTCTTACTGTAATTGATATGTACTCCGTTGAAATGAAACCAAACTTTATTGTCCATTCTTTGGATTGTAGTCTGTACTACACAGTTTATGGCAATGTTCACCGGAAGCTGTGAGTCAGGGGGTGTCAAACGCTCATGCAATGCCTATATCACCCAGTCAACTAGAAGATTGAGAGCCAATCTCAAAGACCTTGTAAGCTATGCTCCCTGGATACTATTAGAACAGATTGTCCATATTGTTATGCAAACCTTGTCTGAGCATAAGAACTTTACTAATTATGCTCTGAATATACTTTTCACAGGACATCTGCTACTCTATGCCTCTTTGCAAAACTAAAATGGATGAAACCACTGTGGAAGATCTTGCTGAACTATCTGAGATAGAGAATCATAACCTTGGCCAGGTTTGTGCCCCTTCAGTTACCGATTCAGGAACTATATTTCTTTCAGGGGGAATATTCCACTGTTATGAACAATGTAAAGCACCTTTTGTTATAAATGGGAGAGCATCGGTGTATTTTTTCTGACTCCTCCTGGTAATGGATGCAGACTCGTCGTTCCCGTTCCGTCTCAACCATAGATAATACTCCAGAATCTTTCTTGGCTTTTGATGGCAATGAGAGCGTGCATGGATTGTATGATCTTCTGTTAAATTATAGGTGCGTACGAACATTTTTTGAAAAAGAAGTTAACATCTAAATCCTAGTAACGAATTTCAGTGATATATATAACATAACCATTGTTTCTCAATCATACGCAGGTCTTCTTTGGGATTCCTTCTCACCGCAGACGTTCCTGTATTATATGCACCTGTACCATTTCAGAATGCTGCAGTATCTTCTCCTGAGGTATATATTCTTACATCTGCGCTTTACTCTGTAATCTGTGAATTCTCTTGACATTTTGAGAATACTTGCTCTTTGATCTCCAGATCAAGTGCTCGGAGATGGTAAAAACAGATCAAACAAGTTGCTACATGGTCGAGATTAAGGGCGAATATCTTCCGCCGTGGATTATTAGCAATGTTTGTGCAAATGTGTGTGCTTATGGACAAAACTTCGAAGCTAGGTTCGTTGTTGCAAAATTTCTTTTCTCTTTCAAACAAAAAAATGTTAGGAAATGCTAATGTTCTGTGAGTTAATTTCAGCTTTGTGACCGAGCCAACCTCGGTTAGCTTAAACATGGGTCTACCACAGATCCCTGAGAAAACCGAGCCTGAGTCTCGAGTCATGGAAGGCACAGGAGAAACAAACGATGATGCGTCTGGCATTCCTGGAGCAGTGAACTGCCCTCAGCTTCGATCAGGCCATCTAAAGAGCTTGAAGTATTGCGACAAGTCTTACACTGTTTCGCTGTCTCCCTCGTGATCTGTATTTGCTTTCAATCCTCTCTTTTCCAGGTTTTCATCGTTATATCATGTGTGACCCAAAATCAAATAATCAAACCCAATGTTGACTATTATTTGCAATTTGTCTGAACATGTTCTGAAACATATTTCATGGCAATGTATAAGAGAAACCGTTGGTTTGACTCCTGATTTTCTCTATGCGTAACAGAGTAATGACCATTTTGTTACCAAAAGATTCGAAACTCTGTTATGAACGTTGCCTTGAGGAGATGTAAGATCCAAAAACAAGAGACAGAGAATTTAACTTGGATTTGATATATTCAACCAGAATCTGAACCATCCATACATGTTTGATTGGATGTCTTGCAATAAAGAGAAATGTACATTCATTTTGCTCTAACTATTCCAAGAGAAAAAAATGAATATCTAGACATGTGAATTTGTTAAACAACTCCATCTCCTTGTTCGAGATCCCTCGCCTAGAATCATAAGCATTCCCATATTGTTTGCTGACAACTCGTACACATACCTGCATTGCAATTTTGTGACTGAATTCATCAGAAAGTAGTAAAACCAGAATGTGAACCAAAAAAAGCAACTCTTTTTAACTCGTTAATCTACTTACTTGTTTCGCTTGGCTTTCCTTTTCCAAGAAACAAAAGACACAATCCACTGAAACACAAGAATGAATGGAGAGCACAATATTCAGGCTTACTCATAGTTTCACAAAGCAATATGCAAAAATGAGAGAGATTATGATTCTTTACCTTGAAGACCGTTACTACAGAGAATGCTTTCAAATATTGCATTTTGCTAACAGTGTTTCGCCTGTTTGTTGCAACATTTTCCTTTGATAAATGCTGAGCGATTTCTTTCAGCAACACCAACTGAGCTTTATCTGTCCGCATCGATACAATGATCTGCCTTAATGACTCCCTGTCAGCTTCAAGTGCTTGAAGCCTTGTGTAAAGCTTCTCAATATCTGGCTCGTTAACACTTTGCTGAGTCATGACCGGTTCTTGGCATCTCGGAGAATTCCATTGGTCACCATTTAACTTTCCCTTACTCGTCTTACTAGTCTCGTCATCAATCTTAACTTCGGAAACTCCCACATGAATCGAGTCGATAGTATAAACTCTATCGCTACTACTAGACATAGGAGAGTCTGCGAAAAACGTCCCCTTTATGTCTTTCGCAGTTCCTAAAGGCGAATTTGGATCATAATATGGCCATCTTGGAGACTGACCAACAATCACCTTCTCCACAACCTCAACATTACCATCTCTTCCGTTCAGGTTCTCATCCACACTACATTTTAAAGTATATTCACAAGGGTAGACATCAATACCGACCGCGCTAGAGTCTCTGCCAAAACCAAGTATCTGTTCCTGCATCTCTGCTTCTGTTAGCCCACAGCTCAACAATCTATCCTTGTATGCTTCGACCTCATAAGTCAAGGCCTCAATAGCTTGTTCTTTCTCATACAACAACTCCTCCAAAGCTGAGAGCTTTACTTGGTCATGCGTCATTTTCTCATCAGCAAACGCTTTGAATTGCCTAGCTTCCATCTGTATCTCAGCTTTTTCTCTCTGCAACCTCAGTATCATCGACATTGTCTCGTTTGCCGCTGACGCAGCTGCGTATCTCTCCTCTTCGAGCTCTGAATGAAGATCTTTCACTGTCTCTCTTTGACTAGAAAGAGCTTCGAGTAAAGCAGCACATTCGTTCTCAACTAGTAACTTGGCGTTTGAAGACGAATCAGAAGAGCCTCTTAACAAGAACATGTTGTTGTTCCCTTCTTTGAATTCGTTGAACTTTCTTTTCACCGTTCTAGTCCAAGGATCTGAAGAACATGCCCCAAGGGAATAATCACAACCAATATCACAGCATTTCACAACATCTCTTGAAGCAAATCTCAATTCAGAATCCATGGAGGTACACAAAACCCAATCTCAAATGCTAAGAAACAGATAGATTAAAGTACGTTCCCAAAAACCCTATCTTTTGAAATCTAATGAAAGCAGGAACCTTTGTATCATTCCTCCAATTGAATTACAGACACATTCATCACAACAATGAGCCACCCAACCTGAATAAACCCAAAAAGATAAATCATTGTTCAACAAATGCAAGAAAGCTTCGGCACAATCAAACAGAGAACAGAAGTGGTGATTCTCATTTCTCAAGACCCAGAGAAGGTATATTCTCAAGAATAAATCTTTTTATTTACCTCAAAGCGAAACTTTAGATGGGTGCAGCTGCCTATTCACAAAGATCTCTCCTTCCCGGAAAAAAAAAAAAAAACTGAAATTTTCCTTCTGTTTCCCGGGGAAAAAAACAGAGGAAAATGTAAGAAAGGCGGAATTTTCCGGAGAGAGAGAAGATGGAAAATCCAATAGGAGAAGTTTGAAGGATAAGGAAGTTTTTTGTTTTTGTCTTTCTTTGATTCTCCATCTTCTTCATCTCTCCCTCTTTTATCGGAGCGCGTTTCATAGTTCTTGGGCTATGTGCCCACAGAGAGTAATATCATGAAAAATGCCACATTATTTTGGTGAAAAAGCCAATAATTTATACAAACTTTAATAAAAAATCAGTTGGTGGAATATTTGTGAGTTTATTATTGATTGAGATAAAATTGAATGGACTTGTTGTATGTAGGTAGAAAAAGATTTGTATGGGCATAATTAGAAATTAGAATCATATCTTTAAAAAGTTCTGATTTATGATAAGATTCAGAAATGTTTACCAACTGTACTGATTCATCCGATCTACTAAATTTAAGCAATATCATAAACGGAATCGAGGTTCGACCAGCTTGGAAATGTGTTTCTTCGTGATAATTTTCTTAATATAGATTTCTTATCAGACCTCAGTATTACTGTAGAGATCACTCTGTTTATTTTCTTTAATTTTTGTGTTGTTTTTAAAGTCCCAAATAGGGTTGGAACAGAAAAGCAAAAAACAAGAATACTTTTTACAAAAATATGGCTGGGTCCACATATATACACTCTAGGAAGAAGTTAATGTTTATTGGTTTGTGTGTTTGACTCACAAGGATTTTGTGTCTTAATTACTGTGGCATGATTCTAATTAATAGAGTTAGTTGTAAAACGTGAATATGTCAAATAAATATGAAATTAATGGAGTAAAATAAAAAAATGAAATATGAAAGCTTTAGAAACAAAGAAAAGAGAAAATGACAATCAATGTATGGTGATAATTTTTCAATCCTTATAACTAAACAAGATTGAAAGTAACATACAGTAATTGAAAGCTCATCATACATCAGAAGTTATTTTATAACATAACTAAACCGTAGCGGAACCACTCATTGTTAGCCACTACGTAGAAAGATGTGTGATCTTAAACATAATACTGGAGTATATACTAACGCTAAACACTCAAGAGACTAGAGCTACGTTACAGGGTTTTTATGAGATGGAGGACTATTTTCATTTCTCATAGTTTAAGGATTATCTTGTAAAATATTGCTAGTTTGAGTGTTTTTGTCAAATTTGATTTTATTTTCTGTAAAACAGGGGATGGGCAACAACACAAGCTTGGCCCAACAACACAAAAGAGATGAGCTGGAGCTGGGCTCAAGCACAAGACAGCAGGTTTTAGGAAGTAGTGTTGGCTCAATTGATTCGAGAGTTGTTTTGTTTCGTAGCTTGCTAGTCTTAGATATTCGAGTGTTTCATATCAACATATCACATCAGCAGATTTTAATAATTTTGTTCTAGTACTCTCTCTGCATAAAATTTTGTCTACTAGAATTAAGGTAGTCTATTCTCTCAATTTAAAGGGACCCAACACTAGCAATGTCCCTAAAACATTTTGTCCGAATGATGACTAGGAAAAACAGTTATGAATGTGTACTAACAAAGATACGCTCAATGACCCACTTAGATTTCTCCTCCCTTTCTCACGATAGTGCTGTCAGATTTCTAAACTCTTTATAATATGCCTCAATCATTCGATCGAGTCCCATTTTTTTTTCCTGGTAACATAATCTAACTAGATGTTAACGAAAGTTATGGATAGTTACAATTAAAGATAGTCTTTCGAAAGTTTATATAATTGATTCAGTGGCGAAAGGGGGAGGAGTGCAAAAGAAGAACTTTTGTCAAGTTTCCGATTAACCCACCCACCCATTGTTTATTCATCGTTAATAATGACAGAGTTAAGAAAAAAGATCGAGGAAAATAATGATAATCATAAAAAGGGAATATCACGCGTAATATGCTCGTGTTTAAAAATGATAATCGAAACGGAATATGCCAAATGTGACACAAAATGCATCATGGATAATATCAAATGCAAAAATATGAAAATGATATATTATATAAAAGAATATGCTCTTATTTTGGCTACCCACTACTAACTAAAATAGTTTTTCCTCTGGTAATATGCAGCTTTTCATTCGACTAACCGACACTAGTGATGTCCTAGCATCTAAATGGTCTCGTTTACATGTTTTTCAAAAGTCAAAACTGTGTATAATTCATTTTTGAATTCGAATTTAGAAGCTTGGATCTTTCAAACATATTCTATTTCTCGTAATTACACAGAAAGAAGATTAATAACAGTGTTTGCCCCCCAAAAAAACACTTATTGAGTATAATTACTAGAGAACACGAAAGAGACGAAACAAAATAAAAAGGGACGAAGATGATTAACAATAATAAATAGAAAGATGCTTACTTTGGCCAGCCACTTCTACTAAAATCAATTACTCACTCTTCTTCTCTCTCTGTGCAAGTGTGCAATGACTCAGCCTCTCACCACCAGACCGACTGTCGCCGGAATCTCTGTATCCCCTTTCCGACTTCCACCGCCGCTCTGTGCTTTCCTCTTCGTCATCGTCCTTCTCGTCGCCACCTTCTACACTCTCCATCACCCAGAAGCTACAACTTCTCTCTTTTCTCGAAATCCCCACAATGTCCTCCGTCTCCGCCGCCTCTTCATCTCCTCCGCCTCTAACGCCACAATCTCCTCCTACCTCCGCGCTCTGACCCGTCATCCTCACCTCGCCGGAACAAAACCCTCTTTAGACACTCTCAACTACGTGCTAAACCATTTCCAAAGCCTCGGACTTGAGACCCATGTCGCCGAATACGAGGCTCTCCTCTCTTACCCTGCGCACATCTCCGTCACGGCGCGTTTTAGCAACATGACGACAGTTGAGTTTGACTTAAACGAGCCTGTTGTCTACGACGTTCCCGAGGATGATTCCTCTTCCTCCTCTCCGGTCGTTAGGCCTTACCACGCTTATTCGCCTTCTGGGTCGGCGCAGGGTAACGTGGTTTTCGTGAATCACGGCGAGGAGAGAGACTATCGTGCGCTTGAGTCGATTGGAGTGAGCGTTAGAAATTGCGTGGTTTTAGCGAGAAAGGGAGATTCTTTGGGAAGAGGAGCAATTGTGAAGATAGCAGAGACTAAAGGTGCGCTGGGAGTGCTAATATACGCCGAGAACGACGGTGGTGGATTCGGCGGCATTGAGAGAGGTACGGTGATGAGAGGAATCGGAGATCCGGTTAGTCCCGGTTGGCCCGGAGTCGTCGGAGGAGAGAAATTGAGATTGGAAGATGATCGGGTCACTCGGAGATTCCCCAAAATCCCATCTTTGCCTTTGTCTCTTCACAATGCAGAGATCATTTTGGCTTCTCTGGGCGGTGCTAAGGCTCCGGTGGAGTGGCGGAATTCGGGTCGGGTCGGTCCTGGGCGGACGGTTTTAAACATGACTTACCAGGTAACTATAATTTCGAACTTCCGTTACAATTTCTTGGTTTGACTTTGTTATTTTTGCGTCTTTATTATGTGATTAATAATTTTCCGTTAAACCTTTATGTAAATTGGTGCCTCAAGGTTCCAAATTTGACCTTTAATATGTTTGACTCTCTTTAGCTTTTGAAGTTCCAATTAGTCCTGAATGTCCTTTTTCTTCTTCAAGTTGGAGTCGCTTTGGAATTTGAAGTTGTAACTGTTTACTCTCTGTTGTCTTTTAACTTCAGGGAGAGATGAAAATGAAGAAAATTCACAATGTAATGGCTACAATAAGAGGGAGTGAAGAACCGGACCGGTATGTGATACTTGGAAACCACCGAGACGCATGGACATATGGAGCTGTTGATCCAAACAGTGGAACTTCTGCTTTACTTGACATTAGCCGAAGATTCTCTCTCTTGCTTAAATCTGGCTGGAGACCACGCAGGACCATTCTCCTCTGTAGTTGGGATGCAGAAGAATTCGGAATGGTTGGTCAATCATTCACTCGAAAAGCTTAATCTTGTATTTGATGGCTTGACTAAACCACTTTTTTTTTTCATTTTAGTGTTTTTTTTTTGGTTTTGGTTTGTAGGTTGGATCAACAGAATGGGTTGAAGAAAATGTTGTTAACTTAGGTGCAAGTGCTGTGGCTTATCTGAATGTAGATTGTGCGGTCCAAGGCTCTGGATTTTTCGCTGGCGCTACTCCTCAACTAGATGGTCTTCTTGTAGATGCCTTGAAGCTGGTATAATAGTAATAACAGTGGAGGCATTTTCAAGCATTCTGATACTTTCTTAATAAAAGTTCTCAAGTCTCTCTTTTGTGGTCAGATCCAGGATCCTGATGCAGCAGGCTTGACTGTGGAAGAGACATTCAAGTCTCAGAATAACATTGTGAGTAGTAGAATCCGTCTTGCATTTTTTATTGTTGCTGAACAATTGTTATACTCCTACAGAGATTTGACTGTTGTCTTTTGTAAATGATGTATGCTTTCATTGTGCTGCAGATCCAGAGGCTAAGTAGAGTGGATTCTGATTTTTCCGGTTTTCTTCACCATGCCGGGATACCGTCTATCGATATGTATTATGGAGCAGGTAAACCAAGAACTTGATTCCTGACTAAATCTGATGTTCTTGTGCATGTAATGGCAATAATGTATGTTGTATATTGTGAGTTTTTTTCCAGATTATCCTGTGTATCACACAGCTTTTGACTCCTATGATTGGATGATACGCAATGCAGATCCATTGTTTCACCGCCATGTTGCTAGTAAAGCTTCTTTTTTTCTTCTTCTTTCTCATTCAGTCTACTCTTTGTTTTAGTTTTGTTATGTGGTCTTTCATGGATGTCTTGAAGAGAACTGACTCTTTTCTTTGTTTTGTTATATTTCTCAGTGGCCGGAATTTGGGGACTTTTAGGCCTTTTCTTGGCTGATGAGCCACTTATACCGTTCGATTACACCTCTTATGCAGCACAATTGCAGGTGCGTGCTCTTCCTTACTCTCTATGTACATTAAGGTAGAAGGAAACTGAGTTTATGTGTTTGTGTTATGGTTTAGGCGCATAGAGATGCATTGAGCAAGCTCTTACAAGGGAAAGTCTCTGTTAATCCCTTAAGCATGGCGATACAGGAGTTCTCTTTGGTTGCCAAAGAAGCCTCGGATGAAGCAAAGGTTTTGCTATTCAAAGTATAACCTTATATGTCTTTCATCTTCTTTGTCACTCCTTTACATATATATTGGTGACTGATTTGCAGAAGTTAAAGAAACAAGCATATAGACAAAATGACGTTGCAGCAGCATCGAAGAGAAGAGAGCTGAATGATAGGATGATTCTTGCAGAAAGAGGGTTCTTGGATTCTGAAGGGATCAAAGGGAAAGAATGGTTCAAGCATCTTGTGAGTCAATTAAAACACAATATTTCTCGTAATTAGCTTTCACTGTTTCACCATTTTCCAAAACTCAAATGTGACCTTGTTTTGTGTGTGTATGTTGTATAGGTGTATGGACCAGCGGCTGAACCAGAGAGCAAGCTAGGTTTCTTCCCGGGAATAGCAGACGCAATTTCGATGAACTCATCAGAGGGAATGATCGAGCACGAGGTATGGAGAGTCGCCAGAGCTGTTCAGAGAGCAAGCAAAGCTCTTAGAGGAGGGTTCACATGAGAAAAACCTCGAGAGCTCTCTTTTGTGAATATTTTGTGTGACTGTAGATTGTAGAAGAATCCTCTCTTATGAACAACTAACAGAGTAACTGTGTCATATTCAAAACATTTAAGACTAATAGCAGAATCTTGGGTTGAAATTCTATATGGCTTGCTTTAAGTTTCATGAAAAACAGCAACATGACTGACAAAACACCAATATCATCATATAAAAACCAAATTCTGAACCCTACTGCTCCCTTCTTTGGTAGATAAATCCGTGTATACCTTGGCATGAATGTCTATATGATGTATACCTTGGTAAGGGAGGAGTAGGGTTTAGGGTTTGGTTTTTATACCAAAGAAGGGAGCAGTTCTGATAGTGGTTTTTATCCGTTTATATCTTGGTAGATATAATCCATAGATTCAAATATATTAGAACCACTATCTAATGTCTTGTGAGATAAACTATAATATCAACAGTTATCAACTTTTCCTAGACAACAGAGACTTGTCTTTTTCAGTGTAGTGTGTTTCTTAAATATTATTTCTTGTTTGACTATTGGAATTAAAGTGCTTAGTTTAATGTAAGTTTATTTATTTAGCTGTAAAAAGATAAATTTATTACAAAAAGTGTATAAAAATCACAAAACACACGTTTTCCCCTCTCCTAAAATGATATTTAGAGAAAACAACAATCAATAGCAACAAAAAAAAGTTCAACAACTCATCTAAACATCAAAAAGTGTCTTATGAAAATAACGAACAATAATGCTATTAATTCATCTTTCAATAGCTTTGTCTTGGTTACAAAAGTCCATAGTGTTAGAACTTGTTTTTGATAGTATATTTATGTCAAAACGAAGTTCGTTTGAATGAGAAATGAAGGTCTGAGTGGGTTGCTTGTAAAGCATAAAATGTAACATTTGTGAAATGTTCCATATTGGAAGTTTGAGGTGAAATCCTCTTGTATACAAAGTAGAGAATTTAATACAAAGCTTAAAAGTTTGTATACACTTTGGTGTATTGGAAAAAAGAGATATCTGGGCTTAACTTGTGTTTTGGGCTTCTAGAATAGTCCATATGATTATTCAATTATTTTGGTCAAGATTCTTTTTGAATTGTGTTGTTTACTAAGTCAACTAATATCTTCTCCAATTAAATTGTGTCTAATGACAATTAAGTTATTTGATTTTGTAACATAAAAATTAATGTTATGTTGAAAGAATCAACTCTCCCTTTATTGCATGTTATGACTCCTATATAAGCATTTAATGTTTCTTTCATCTTTTCATACTTACACAAGAACAAAAACAATAATCTCTCACATCTCTTTTTTTTTTTTTTTTTATGAGAGTACAAAACATGGTTCGTAAGCTTATGATTTGGGTGATGCAAACATAAGAAGTGTGCAATTTTATCCTGAGATTCGGAATGCCTTGCAACCGTTACACTAGGGAACGTTTACAGAATTAAGGAAAGATATCATATATGGACTCTGCAGTTTTATCTTATCTTAATTCTTGTTTCTTTTGTATCATTTTAATATTATGTTATATTAATTTGTTCATATTTATACTTAACAATTATCGGTCGCCTCTTCAGCATTTTATGCTCCGATTTCCTGAGTCTGTGGAGCCTTCATCCTCCTAAACAGTCATATAAAATTTATAAAACCATGTCAAACTTTTATCATAAACAGTAATACATACGAACAAATATACATACGTACAAATAAGAAAATATATTTACTTGGTAGGAAGAGAAGGAGGAGCGCCACAACTAAAAAAGATGCATTGAGCAACACAATTATAATCCCCTGGCTTGGTTTTGTAGCACGTGCCAATACACCTTAGCACACAGTCTAAACGTGAATCAGCCAGAGGCACGACGCTTCGGTCTCCTCTTGTGGTTCCTACCAACACCACCATCATCATCATCATCACCATCATCATCTTCATCATTCCCATCTCTCTTTTTTTCTTACCGTTTTTAAAAATTTTTTTGTAATGAGCTTATTGTAAAGTACAATGATTGGCTCTTTATTTATAGTGGTAAACGTACGTGACATTAAACTGTAATTTGTAACTGACTCTCAATCATAGCCTCAAAGGAATCGTACATATATAGTAATAATTATGCTGACCAAATTTAAATTTGTCATTTAAGCTTGTATTTGATTGAATAATAATTAATGAATAATCATTTTCAAAAGAAATATATTATTTGACCAAAAACTGAAAAAGAAAAAGAAAGCTATATATTTCATACATTAAATATATAGATATACATACATACCATGTCAACTTTTGACTCTTATGATTGGATGATTCGCAATGTAGATCCATTGTTTCACTGCCATGTCGCTAGTAAAGCTTTTTTTTTTTTTTTTTCTCTCATTCAGTCTACTCTTTGTTTTAGTTTTGTTATGTGGTCTTTCATGGATGTCTTGAAGAGAACTGACTCTTTTCTTGGTTTTCAACATTTCTCAGTGGCTGGAATTTGGGGACTTTTAGACATTTTCTTGGCTGATGAGCCACGCATGCCGTTTGATTACATCTCTTATGCAAAACAATTGCAGGTGAACATACTTTTCCTTACTCCCTTTATATATTAAGGTAAAGGAAACTGAGTTTATGTTTTGTGTTATGGTTTAATTAAGCACATAGAGATACATTGAGCAAGCTCTTACAAGGGAAAGTCTCTGTTAATCCCTTAAGCATAGCGATACAAGAGTTCTATTTGGTTGCCAAAGAAGCCGTGCATGAAGCAAAAAAAAAAAAAATTTAGGTTTTGCTGTTCAAACAATAACCTTGTACATCTTTCATTTTCTTTGTCACACGTAAACATATATTGGTGAATGATTTGCAGAAGTTAAAGGAACAAGCATATAGCAAAAATGACGTTGCAGTAGCAGCGATGAGAAGAGAGCTAAATGATAAGGATGATGCTTGCAGAAAGAGGGTTTTTGGATTCTGAAGGGTCCAATCTTGTGAATTCAATTCAAACCGTAAAATGTACCAAACCAAAATGAATCGGAATGCTGTTGTGATAATGTCATTTACAATTTCCACACAGATTAAGGAAAAGAGATCAATTGTCCAATATTTTCTCTTGTTTGACTATTGGAATTATATAGTATTTTTATTTAATGAAAATTATTTATTTAGTTGTAAACGAGATAAACTTATTAAAAAGGTGTATTATTAGAACGGAGGAAATAACAATCAATAGCAACAAAAAAAGTTCAACAACTCATATCTAAACATAAAGTTTTGTCTTATGAAAATAACAAACAATTAGCTTTGTCTTGGGTACAAAAGTCCATAACATTTTATGCTCGGATCTCCTGAGTCTGTGGAGCCTTCATCCTGCTAAAAAGGTCATATTTTTTTTTTAAGAGACCATGACTCAAACTTTTATTATAAACAGCAATGTATATACGAACAAATATACATAATAAGCAAAGCAAATGTAGAATAAAAAATGTTATTAAATAGGTATTTACTTGGTAGGAAGAGCAGGAGGGCCACAATTAAAAAAGATGCATTGAGGAACGCAATTTTTATTCTCTGGCTCGGTTGCGTAGCAAAGGTCATTACACTTTTTCACACAGTTTATACGTGCACCAGACGGAGGCGTGATGGTTCGTTCTCCTCTTGTGGTTCCGACCAACACCATCATCATCATCACCATCATTATCATCTTCATCATTCCCATCTCTCTTTTTTTATTAACGTTTTTTTTTTTTTAATTTGTAACGAGCTTATTGTAAAATACAGTGAATGGCGCTTTATTTATAGTCGTAAACGTACGTACCGTACGTAACATTAATTGCGAACTGACTTTTAATCACAGTCGCATAGGAATCGTACATATATAGTAAGTTATTTATGTCATTAAGTTTATTTTTGACTGAATAATATTTAAAGTAATAATATCAACTTTTATATGGGATTATAGAGTATTTAATTAGAGTCATATGCACTTTTCTAATTCATCCAAAATCATCTAAAAATATAAAAAATCCAAATTTTCCTAAATATTAGATTGAATACACGCCTCCTTAGTATTATTGTATACTTGTACATAAGATTTGTGGACCCTTCAAGGATTTTTGTTTTTTTTCCAATCCCGTTTTCTGTATAGCCTGCTTTTCGATTTTAGTTGATTATTTGTTTTAATTCCTTTAACTTCTAAACGATCCAATTAGGTTTTTACTGAGCTAGTGTAATGGTCCATTTTCCCTTCACATTCTTTTCCATCTATCACTAATTTTTTTCTCTCTCAAATTTAGTCTCAAAATGTTATGATTCGAAGATCTAACGATCTTGATCATTGCCAATCCCTCTTTCCCAAAGGAAGGCTCACAGACTTCTTTGGCAATATCCTCTCAAGTAGTAAAAATTTATCCTGGCAAAATGAAGATTTGTCCTCTGATATATTTACAAAAAAGTACGAGAGTTGATAGTGGTGATTTAATAGTCAAATACTGTATGTCGAAAAGAACGAGAATAATGATAATTGAACTGAGGATGAGAATAGTAAAAAAAAAAAAATCAGTTAAAGAATTGTTCATTGGACCATTGACATGTCCTGTGAAGTTGGTTCCTCAAGTCTAGCACGTACCGTTTCGGCAGCCGACACTTTATTGATGCTGCATAAACCAAAAGATTGTCACTTACAGCCTGCAGAAGACTATCTTCATCGGAAGCATCATCATCAACTTCACATTTGATTCCTTCATCAACCAGTTTGCCATCAGTTTCATAATTGTTATGTTTTCCTCCACTATCTGTTTTGTTCTAATTCATCTTGAATTCCTAAATAAACAAACTAGTGAACATACATGATCATGTACCAACATACCAGAAATGATATGCGATAGTCGATATACTTAACACTTGTACGTATGGTTGATGGTTGTTCTCTTCTTTTCCATAAAATGCACCAAACCAAAATGAATTGGAATGTTGTGATATCCTCAGTTTCAATTTAAATGTCATTTTGATACTTTCACTTAATTAGAAAATAGTTAAATGTTTGATAGTACGCTTGTTTGACTGAATTAGATAGCATTTAATTTAATGTATTTTTTATTCAATTAGTTGTAAAAGAGATCAATTAATAAGAAAAATATGTATTACAATTATAAAACGATACTTGTTTTGTACTAAAAACAAAACAAAAAACGATACTTGTTTTGTAACGGATTTTTATTTCTAAAACGATAAATCGAAACGGTGGAAATAATTATCAATAGCAAAAAAAAAAAAAAAAAAGTTAAACAACACATCTAAACCAAAAAGGCAAAAATTGTCTTGTTAAAATAACGAACAATAGTGCTGTTAATTCATCTTTCAACAGCTTTTGTTTGCGTACAAAAGTCCATAACATTTTATGCTCGGATTTCCTGAGTCTGTGGAGCCTTCATCCTGCTAAAAAGTCATATAAATTTTTTTAAACAATGTCAAACTTTTATGATAAACAGTTTAATATATATATATACGAACAAATATACATATGTAGACATAAGGAAATGTGGAACAAAAAAGTTAATTAAAAAGGTATTCACTTGGTAGGAAGAGCAGGAGGGCCACATTTAAAGAAGATGCATTGAGGAACGCAATTTTTGTTCTCTGGATCGGTTGAGTAGCACAAGTCATTACACTTATTCACACAGTCTAAACGTGGATCAACCAGAGGCACGACGCTTCGGTCTCCTCTTGTGGTTCCAACCAACACCATCATCGTCATCATCACCATCATGATCATCTTCATCATTCCCATCCCTCTCTTTTTTAACGTTTTTTTACTTTCTTTTAATTTCTAATGAACTTGATGTGATGTAGAATACAGTGATCGAATGGCTCTTTATATATAGTCGCAAACGTACCTAACATTCATTGTAATTTGTAACCGACTCTCAAACATAACCTCATAGGAATCGTACATATACAGTAAGTTGACCAAATTTATTTTTGTCATTAAGTTTATTTTTATTCTTTGATCATCTTTTGACAGACATGATAATGCACCAACACTTAGCGTTATTGCACTTGTACATACGGCCCTTGTCTTCTTGGACTTAAGATTTCTTTACCCTATTAAGGATTCTTGGTTTTTTTTTTTTCTTCCTATCCCGATTCTTTATAGTCTGCTGATTAATTGTTTTTACGATCAACCTTTTAACGATCCAACTAGTTTTTAGATGAGCTAGTGTAGTTGTCCCTTTTCCCTTCAAATTATTCTTCATTTACTAGTAAATTTTTTTGACTCGAAGATCTAGCGAATCCTGATCACTTGCCAAACCTCTTTCCCAAAGAAAGGCTCACAGACTCTTTTCTTTAGCAAGAGCCTCACAAGTAGAAGAATTTATCCTCTGATATCTTAAAAAAGTAGGAGAACTGTGATAGTGATGATTTGATTAATATATAATCGAATACTGTATGTTCAAAAGAACTCAGATGATGAGAATAAAAAAAAAAAAAAAAAAAAAAAAAAAAAAAAAGATCAGTTGAAAGAAAATTTCATTAGACGGTTGACATGTCCTGTGGAGTTGCTTCCTCGAGTCTTGCACGTACCGTTTCGACAGCCGACACGTTATTGATGCTGCAGAAACCAAAAGATGTCAAAATATTAGAGCCTGAAGAAGCAAAAATCACAAACTGTTTTCAATACAAATCACTCACCGAACAAGAAAATCGCCAGAACATGCTTTTGTTTCAGAAATCCAATCCGGGACCAATTGCAGCATCGAACTTAACTGTTCTTCCACTTCCCCTGAAAACACAAACAAGAAAGAGACTGTGATGGAAGAAGATTCAGGATAATTATCAAAGATTTCGATAACAACTACTGTCCTACTTCTATCGGTTATATGGATTTGGTTTGCAATCATCTTCTGAACAAGCTCCTCCTTTGTGATCATCGTCCGCTTTGTTGAGTGAAACAGTTTATGAATCAATTCAACAACCTTAGGTAAACTGTGCTTCTCAGGTTCAGTCTCTGGTCTATCTTTTATCTGCAAAAAGCAAACACAATGGTATTAGTAAATTTTGCAACGTGAAAGCAAAATTTTTGCAAGTTAAGCAGCAGCACTTACAGACTGCAGAAGACTATCTTCATCGGAAGCATCATCATCAACTTCACATTTGATTCCTTCATCAACCGATTTGCCAACAACAGATTCGTTACTGATATCATCTTTCAGAGTTTCATCTTCCTCAAGAGAGTCGAAATTCAGACACCTGGTGCGAGATGTACGCCTTTCCAGACCATTTGTTGACTCATCAACATCTGGAGTCATTGTAATACTTCTTCTAGATGGCTGCAACGTCGGTGTAGCACTCATGAGCCTGATTGGTGTTGATAAATCCTTGGAGGGAGTAGATAAATTCTTGACTGGGAGGATTGGTGTTGATAAAGCTTTGGAGGGAGGAGATAAACTTTTGACTTTGAGTGGGGTTCCAACTATTCTTGACTCTGTGAGTGATACTACGCATTCTTCAGCACCATCAGACAAAGTCGAATGTGGAATCACTACGTTGTCAGCTATATCTTGTTCTTGCTCCTTGTCCTCCATATGAACATCAAACTCATCAACCTCAAGTTTAGATGCTCCCAAGTCTGCGCTTACTGTCTCTAAAATCCTATCCTTTTCGAGAGAATTGAACGGTTCAGGAAGCAGTTCTTTGGGAATCTCCTCCTGTGTATACAGAAGAATGAAGAAGATACACAAAAAAAGCATTTCTCAATAAAAACAGATTAGGAAGCACAACATGTATGTACCTTGGGATGAGCTTTGTAAAAATCTACAAGCTTTGTGTGGAACACTTTCCTAAGTTGCATGTATTTAGTTCCGCAACTTGTATCTTCAAGTACAATTGCGTCGGTGTTTAAGTTAATGTGAAGACTGGGTTTCATACAACTAGTGACTTCATCAAATTTCAAAGCTCTCTTTACTTCAATGGCTTCTGGATAAATATGCTTCATCTGAGCCAAATGAGCATACGAGAATATCCTGTAAAGATACACACATTGGCAAAAACAAGATTAAACAAATCCAACCAAACAACAAACATACACATATAAATGCAGAAAAATCAAGCATTATGGTTGGTATCAAGTGAAATTAGTAAAAGTTTCCTGCAATCAACAATTAGATTTAATCAGAATCATCAGATGCTTAGCAAGTCAATAGCTTTACCGTTTGGTGAGATATTCGATCTTGGTAGATATATTGACGAATGTCGTCAAAGAGCCCTTTAGTTTGAGCAACCTAATTGCAGTCCCCAACCCTTTGAAGAATTCCTCCAGAATCTCCAACCTGCAATAATGCCAGAAATCATTGGAATTGGGAAACCATAGACCGAATTGAGATTGAGAGCAGTGTATGAAGGATCAAACGATCAATTAGTCTCACCTTTCGGGTAATTTCACAGCAATTTCAGGTACATTTGGATCGCGAGAGCCTTGGGGTTTAGTCTCCGGGATTGAGGTAGAGGTTTTGCTGTTACGAGATCTGGTGGGGAGAATCGCCGTCTTGACTGGAGTTTTGCTGGAAAATAGTGACTCGGGGTTCGACGAATCCGACGCCATAGCCGGCTTCTTTGAAACGTTTTCGAATGAGCTCATTGGCTTAGAGATAGATAGGGAAGTGAGGAGTGAGAGAGAGTGAGAGAGAGAGAGAGAGAGACAAAGTGGAGTTTGTGGGAGATGGAGAGAGCGTAACGGCTAGTATATATTAGGGTTTAGGCCATTACGGTGAAGAGGTGCAAGACGAACAAGGTAGCAATTTCTCCGATGGAAATCAAAAAATTGTGGGCCCACATTTGCCACGTCACTCCAGCCGATTCTAAACGTTGGTTCCCGCTATTTCTTTTGCCAACAACTCGACGGTCGTCTTAATTTTTACGACTGTTATACAAAAAAACATCATTTTTTGGGTCCAACTACAAATCACCATGCATAAACATTTAACATGTCAAAAAAACATTGAAAATATCTAAAAACTAATCCTCGATTAATGGTTTTTTTGTTAAGTGCTAGATTCACTTCGACTACCTGACTAATCTCAATGAATTTTTGAACATGGGTGATAACTGATAACTAAAATGACTTACATTGTAATTTCTCAGTTTCAAATTAATATAAAAAAAATCTATTGTTGATTATACGTTATACATTTATAAATGAAAATATACTGTTTACATAAGAAATTATGTAACGGTCTAGTGTCTACCTACGATATTTATTGTAACACGTTTTTTTATTTATTCTTCTTACTTTGTAGTTTGTATTTGGGCACTAGTTTTTAATTTTTTATAAGATTAATGTTAGTGTAACATTAGAAACACGCTTAACCAATAACTGATTCATCACTTGTCAGAGACCTTGTGTTTTCGAATGATCCTATATCTTGATGCATTTTATGCTCTGGATGGATTTGAGTGTATATATGACTGTTTTCATTTATGAATTCAAAGGAGAAATTGCGGTTTGTAATATATGATAAAAACTAGCGACGACGAACAACACATAATCTGCCACTATCTCTATTACATGCAATCATTTGACATGACATCATTTTCAAGTCTACAATCCATCACCACACAATCACGAATACCTAAAAGCGATAGATCATACGTACGTGATCAATCAGCCATGAAAAGTTTCATACCTGGTCAGTTAATTCGCAGTTACAAATGTACAGTATATTCGTCATATGATCCATCTCAACTTGATGCAGATACTGTTACTTCTATGATCGCAAATAGCGATGGAATCGTATGGTCGTTTAGATTGGTGCATGTTTGTATTTTGTCGCTATATGGTGACGAATTTTTGTACGCTGATTTGTTGTAGTTGTCATCTTAAGATAGATCCAAAATCACGAGACTATAATAATAATCCATATAATTAGTAGACAATTGAGATTTTTCTGTGGATCGAGAAAAAAATAAGTAATTTATTCTTTCTCTTGTAATTTAAGTTCAAGAAATTAATCAGAGAATATATCCTTTATAGTTAATGTTGGACGGATCAACGATGATTCATCGCCGATGAAGATCAATGAATCGAATCATTTTCTTTTCTATTCTGTTTATAGCCAAAATAATATCTTGTGACAATTAAGTGTTGATCTTATCTCTTACAAATTCTGCACTAATTCAAAAGGGAAGTAACAGCTCATTTGTCAGAATATCTTTTTTTCCTAAGAATATACTAAAATATTTCTTAAAACGACTTTTTAACCGTGAGTCTAGTAGACAACTCAAACAGACAGTAAAAACAATTTTTCTAACCGAAAAACAGAACCAATATTGTCTGCTAAAAGAAGTAAAAAAAAAAAACAAGGTGGAGGAGAAATAGGAAAGAGTAGATGCGAAAAAAAAGAAGTCAAAGAGACCGACGACGTCGTTGTGAGGAGAATATACCACATAATAGAAAAGAATATGTCAAAGCAAAAACAGAAAAAGGATCACGTATAAGTAGCTGTTCGCGACGATGCCTCTATTTCAATTCACAACCCATTCTTCTTTCTCTCTACACTTTCTTGAAGAAACAAGTAATCCTCTTTTTCTAAGACAATCCCACAGAGTTTCTTTGCGGGGAAGTAAGTAACAACATACTCTTTCTTGTAAAATTTTCCTTAGTTATATACATGTTATTTACCAAAAAAATAATAATATATGTACATGCATGTTTCATGAATCTATATATTCTACTTTCTGATTTGTTGTTTCGTCATAAGAAACGAGGTCATGTGACTGCTTTTTGGTTCCTTTGTGACCACAATATCTGTGTTTGTCTCGTCACACTGATTAAGTATTCAAGATTTTATCAAATAAAAAAAAAAAAATTTGTTTTGGCCAAAGTACTGACATTTTTCCGAATGTAGCATTGTTTTGAAAAAGGAACCAACAAATCCGATCGACTTTGTTTTTACAAAATCGTGGTAGTATTTTATTATGTGATCGGAATTATGATCTTGAAGCTTATGATTATGTTGTTCAGAATCAATTAATGTTGGTTGTAACTTTCTTGTATCGATGTATAATAGTATCGCCAATAAAACGTGTGTGAGATTGGCTTATACTGTATGATCATATGATACTGAATGTGTTTTCTCAATATTAACGCAGAGTAGAAGAGAAAGAGAACAATGGCAGGAGATCAACTAAACGTGCTAAACGCACTTGACGTCGCCAAAACACAATGGTACCATTTCACGGCGATTATCATCGCCGGAATGGGATTTTTCACCGACGCTTATGACCTTTTCTGTATCTCCCTCGTCACCAAACTCCTTGGCCGCATTTACTATCACGTGGAAGGCGCAGAGAAGCCCGGAACGCTGCCTCCAAACGTCGCAGCCGCGGTTAACGGAGTCGCGTTTTGCGGCACACTCGCGGGACAGCTTTTCTTCGGCTGGCTCGGTGACAAACTCGGGAGGAAGAAAGTTTACGGCATGACCCTCATGGTCATGGTCATTACCTCCATCGCCTCGGGTCTTTCCTTTGGGAGAGACCCAAAAACGGTTATGACCACGCTCTGCTTCTTCCGGTTCTGGCTCGGTTTCGGCATTGGAGGTGACTATCCACTATCCGCCACGATCATGTCGGAATATGCCAACAAAAAGACCCGCGGCGCGTTTATAGCCGCGGTTTTTGCGATGCAAGGGTTTGGAATCTTGACCGGAGGGATTTTCGCGATCATCGTGTCAGCAGCTTTCGAGGCTAGGTTTCCGTCTCCGTCCTATAAAGTAGATGCCTTGGCATCCACGATTCCTCAAGCAGATTACGTGTGGCGGATAATTTTGATGGTCGGTGCTTTGCCTGCAGCAATGACGTATTACTCGAGGTCAAAGATGCCTGAGACCGCGCGGTACACGGCTCTTGTGGCCAAGGACGCGAAGCTAGCGGCTTCCAACATGTCTAAGGTGTTGCAAGTAGAGATCGAAGCAGAGCATCAGAAAGTTGAAGAGATCTCTAGAGATAAATCAAATTCATTTGGCTTGTTCTCCAAGGAATTTATGAAACGCCATGGTCTTCACTTGCTCGGAACCACAAGCACGTGGTTCTTACTCGACATCGCCTTCTACAGTCAGAACCTTTTCCAGAAAGATATTTTCAGTGCCATCGGATGGATTCCTCCGGCTCAGACCATGAATGCTATTCAAGAGGTTTACAAGATTGCACGTGCGCAAACCCTAATCGCTTTGTGCAGCACGGTACCCGGTTACTGGTTCACAGTCGCACTCATCGACGTCATTGGTAGATTTGCTATACAAATGATGGGGTTCTTCTTCATGACGGTCTTTATGTTTGCTCTCGCTATTCCTTACGATCATTGGACTCACAAGGAAAACAGAATCGGGTTCGTGGTCATGTACTCTTTAACATTCTTCTTCGCAAACTTTGGACCCAACGCAACAACTTTCGTGGTGCCAGCTGAGATCTTCCCGGCTAGGTTTAGATCAACCTGCCATGGAATCTCCGCGGCTTCTGGAAAACTAGGAGCAATGGTTGGTGCGTTTGGGTTCTTGTACTTGGCACAAAGTCCTGACCCGACCAAGACAGAACATGGATATCCTCCAGGGATTGGAGTCAAGAACTCGCTCCTTGTTTTGGGTGTGGTTAATCTTTTGGGCATGGTCTTTACATTGTTGGTTCCTGAATCTAAAGGAAAGTCTCTCGAAGAAATGTCCGGTGAGAACGAGAACAATGATGAGAGCAGCAGTAGCAGCAACAACAACAACCAAAACAGCACGGTATCAGCCGCATAGAGAGATTCTAAATAAAGACTTGTGTCATTATTTGTTCTTGTATCTTTTTGTTCACTCTCTCTCTCTCTCTCTCTCTCTCTCTCTCTCTCTCTCTCTCTCCAGATTCCTTCTCACTAGAAACTCAAGTTATTCTTTTTATCTCCAATTATTATTGATCGTTTAAATGCAACAGGATCTGATTCTTTTACAAATACGTTTCGGTTTAGTTTTCTGAATTTTTGTAACAAATGAAAATGGAAAGATAATTTGATAAGCAAAAGAACATTAAAAAGTCTCATTATAATGAAGGTAAAGAGAAGAAACAAAATCAGAATCTCATTTTACTCTATACACATCTTTTGAGTAAATGATAAAAGAGAATACAATACATGAAGGAATACTAGACACAATACAATTCACTGGCTGTGAATATCACCAAACAATACACATATATTCTTGATATGGGTTTATGTAAAAAAATCAAATCATGTGGTATAACTCTCAACATAGAGGAAGCAGCTTCGTGTTCAGAGACCAGCTGAGACTAAACCATGCAATGTCACAATTCCGATCAACGTGTTGTCTTCATTGACCACCGGTAGAAACTGTACCGGCGATGGCGGAGACTCCATTTTCTTCATAGCTTCAACGGCCATTGTTTCCGGTCCAATTGTCCTCGGCTTCCTGTTGCACATTTCTCCAACGCTGAGTTTGAAGATTGCTTCTCCACTTGCCTTGAGAGTCCGGCGAAGATCTCCGTCTGTGAATGTACCGATCAAACGATGATGTTCATCAACCACAAGCAAACATCCACATCCTTTGCTCGTTAGCTCCACTAACTGATCCATTATCAAATCTCCTTCTTTACAAACTGGAAGCTCTTCTTTCTTTTTCATCACATCTCTTACCTGAAAAATCAGACTATTAGGGATAACTGAAAGCTAAAATTGAGATTCTAAAGGAGCAATTTCGAGAGCAGACCTTGAAGATTAAGCTCTTGCCGATCCTACCGGCGGGATGATTGGCTGCATACTCTTCCTTGGAGAGATTTCTAGCGGCCATGAGTGCAACGGCGATGGTATCACCGAACACCATCTGGATCGCCGTAGATGTCACCGGAGCGAGATTGAACGGGCACAATTCCCTCTGGAGCGGCAAATGCACATTCATATCGCAAACCGCGGCGAGTGGATTCCCGAGAACAGAGGTGAGAGAGACGAGGAAGGCGCCTTTAGCCTTAGCGCAGGGGACAAGACGGAGGAGCTCTTCGGTGGCGCCGGATTTGCTGAAGAGAACGAGAACGTCGCGGGACGACAGAGCGCCAATGTCTCCGTGAAGCGCATCGAGAGGGGATAAAAAGGAGGAGCGGAAGCTGAGGGAGACGAGCGTCTGAGAAACCTTGTTAGCGACGAAGGCGGATTTGCCGACGCCGGTGAAGAAAACGGTTCCGGTGGAATTGAGGAGAATGTGTGCGAAATCCAAGGTTTGGGAGAGGTCGAGATGTTTGAAAAAGTGATTGAGAAGATCTTGCTGAGATGTGAAGAGGTTTAGGAGATTATCTCGGGAGATCTCTTGATGATTATGGCTGGATCCGCCATTTTTGAGGGAATCGTGGTCGATCGATGAGAAATCGAGAGATGTCGGTGGCAGAGATCCCATTGTTGATCTCTGAGAGCTTCCTTTGATCGATTGGAATAATTGTGATGGCTTTGAGGGGAGAGATCTTAAAAAGCAGAGTGTATTAATGGAGACGGAGTGGCAAATTGGTAATTTAATGACTCTTTTCTTTATTTCCTCGTGATTGAGCGGTGGCAATTGCATCAAAGGTATAATTAGCGTGGTTGATTAATATATAAATGTCATGATTACAAGAATTAACGAAAAGTTAAAAAAAGACCACTATCTCTCTCCTACGGTGAATTGAATAATCATAGATATGAACAATTTGAAAGTGCTTCATGACTGTAGTGACAAGCACATGACTGCAGTGACAACTCATTTGATTTTATCATATTAATATAAAATGTATGAAAAGTTTAAGATGTTGGAATTATATTCAATCTGAGTTAAACAAACTTCTTTATAAATTGAAATAATCTGATCATATGTGATAAAACCGCAAGTTATATTTGAATCCAAGCAAGGTTTGATGAAAGATTGTGAACGATACAAGCTGAGCAAAACTTGCTTAATACAAGAGGAAAAGATTTGGATCATTATCCTTACTCATCCAACGTAGCTCTATCAGCAAAATACCAAAGGGAAGGCTCAAAGTTACATTGTAGCACATATGAAACTAGCCGTCGTCTGAGACATTAAAAGTCTAACCTTTGGTATATATGATGTATAATTAATTGGTGAAATAACATCTTCCAATTGCAAGTAACTGAAAAGTATTGTTTGACTGTGAAGAACACGATCGATGATAATGTTGTAGCTCTCATAGATACACCGTATCTTGCTAAATTGGTATCGGTTTTGACACAAATGTTATGAAATATCGACTCTGAGTGAAGATATAAGAGAGAGGTTTTAGGAATGTATGAACAATCTGATCTGAAATAAAGATATGCTGAAAAAACCTGAAACCATTTCTCCATAAAAAACAATGTTTTTCTTATAAACCCCATAGATTATTATTAATCTGTATAAGGATCTATAGATTTAAACCTAAAACAACACGTGCTAAATAGAATTATAGGTACATAAACAAAGTTTTAGAAACATACTAAGAGAAGTTATTGTGTCATGGTATCACCCTGATCCTAAAACAACATCTACAAATCTTACTGAATCTTGGGTGGTCTTTGATAGTCTCTGGTTGGATCAAAAGAGGCAAGAAAAGAAAAGTCACTGTTTTAAATGTTTCTTGAGAATACGATGTAAGAACTTGAGGTATGTTCCATCTCCATCATCGAGTGAGTTAACTGGACATCAACCCAGCAAGCTCATCTGCACAAACATGATCAATTCTAGTAAACATCTTTCCAAACGAGAACAAAAAAGTAAAACCGACAGAAGATGATAGATTCCAAGTTATATATCTATGGCTTAAGCACACAAATAAATAAAAAAAAACTAAATGTAAGGAGGACAAAACAAGAGTAGCTTTTTTCCATAAGAACATGGTGGATTCATATTATAAATATAATCCAACTAAAGATTTTGTAATGGACATTCTCTATAGTCAAACGAAGCGATCATACGAAATTACACGAATCCTTATGCTCAGTAGAATCTAATTTCCAATTTAGTAAAATTAGCAGGCAGAAAACCATCCAAAACGTGCATGTAAAATAATCACAAGAAGATTGAGCTAAGAACCACTAAACACTGTTGAATAACAATATGGAATATATGTATGACTAGGAGAGCGATGAGCATACCATCCGGAGGTACCGGGACGGTTTCCAGTCGATCTCGGATCCGTCCGGATCCTCTCATACCCGCCCGATTTGGGCCGTCCGGTCCCCAAATGTCCCTGCCGCCGCTGTTCATGGTAAGGCGGTCTCTGACTCGGATTCGGATCTCTAACCCGAGAAGAGTCGAGTCCAGGTTTCTCATCTTTCCGAACAAACCCTGGCCTAAGATGCGGTGGCACGAACCGATCAGGTTTCGTGTTCGAGGACACAGAAATCGGAGCCGGAGCAAGCACCCCCTGGACCTTGTCGATTTCCTGAGTCCGAACTGCACATGAAAGCGAGGAGCCAGGTCCCGTATGGCCTAAGGGACGAAGAGAGATCCCGTTCGGATCTGGATCACAGACGGCTTGATCCGGAATCTTCGGAGCTGAAGAGAGCGGAGGAGGCGTGGTGGTGGTGGTGGTGTTGGTGGTGGCGGCAGCGGAGGGAGATCTCAGAGGCTTGGGGGAAGGCTTAGTGAGAACGAGCATACGGCCATTGGAACGAGCGACGGAGGAATAAGAAGCGGAGGAGGAGGAAGGAGGATCTTTCTGGAGGATGTGGTTGTAATTGATGGAGGTGTATTTGTTGTTGGCTCTTGCCATTCAATTTGCTTCTGTTTCTTCGTCTTCTTCCTCTACTTAGATTTTTGAGATCAGCGAAGAAGAAGAAGAAAGAATGAAATGATTGAGAAGTTTTCTGGTTTTCGTTTTCTGTTTTTTTTTTTTTCTCTCTTTGCCTCCCTCCCCTGGTTTTTTATTTAACTTTTTAAAAACTTGAGATGACTTTAATCTACAATAATAAAAGAGCCTATTTGGGGCTCCTCGGAGTGTCCACATCAGCAACTTCCCTTCTCTTTCTAACTGCCATGTGGCTTACCAAGATAAAAAAATCAAACACAATTTGAGATAAGAAAACCTAATTATCTCGAAGGCCCACTGTTGTTGCTTCATCTTCTTCGGCCCACACAAAATCTTCAGTTCTTCACCTCAGGCCCAACTTCTCCCTCTCGACATCACCGTCGCCAGGGCTCTTCACATCCAAGTCGACGAATCGATTTCCCACTGTCACCATTTCAGACTTCAAGAGGCAATTCTCATCTCTTCGCATTATCGATTCACCTTTAATTTCGGGCGGTTATCCCTCCTCTCTTAGACCAATCTCTTCGCATTCCCGTCATTGATGGCCACTGCTTCTTCAATCGACCGACCTCCGAAATCTACTATAAAAACTCCCTCCCTGCATCTCTCACACCACATCACCTCCTTCATAAAAATCGATAGATCCGCAAAACATGGCTCCACTGGCTACGAAAACCGCTTCTCATTCTGTATTGGTAGAAACGGTTCTCCATCTCCATCTATTTATTTTGCTCAAATTCTCCATCTATTTACCCTTCAATCAGATCCACTCACAAGCATCACTTTCTCCCCTTCGCAATCTAACTCTCTAATTCTAGATTACATCTCCCTTCGCAAGTTCAATTGATGAACCCCAAGCCGCTAGAGGTTAATCTTCACGAAACAAACTTGGTCTTACTTTTACCTGGAGCTAAACAAATTATTTTCAGTTTTCTACGAAAGATACGCATCAAAGGGAACGAAAGAGAAGCAGCCAAAGGAGAAGAAGAAGATTAGGAAGGAACGCAGAAGCGAGAATAGCAAAACGACGAGGCAGAGCAGGATCATCTTCCTCACATAGCAGAAGGTAGCCCCAAATAAATTAAATCCAATTAGTCGTTTACTTAATCTCTGATAAAACGGCAAAATTTGATAAAAATCACAAAATTGATAATATTTGGATCAAATCTCTTCCAAATTGGCGCTATTTCTGAGTAAATGAAAATGCAGATGAGTTGGTGGGAGAAAGTGAACTGAATAAAGAATATTATTGGCACTTGCATGTTTGATTGATATATTTGATATTTCGTATATGTTAGTCACGCATGAGACGACAAGAATTGCATATGATGATTATTGAAAAGGATTTAGGCTGTGAAGAGAAAAGATGTTTAGTGATTTTTCTTACATGCAGAATGTTAGAAACAAACTGTAAATTTAGGTTCGGAGTTGCAAACTGGTTTCATCGTTCACCAGCAGATTTCCTGTTTCTTAACTTCTACATTAGTCAAACACATTTAATAAATCAGATCATCATTCCTCTTTTGGATGGTAAAGAAGTGCGTATGATTTCTTGAGAGTCTCTCTCTTGCTAGGCTTTAACTTCTGAAATCTAAGTTGCAAAAATTGAATTATGTTGTTGTCAAAGCATAATGATTTTTAAGAGATTTAATTCAAAGCATGGTATCCAATTTGGTACAAATTTAGTCAAAGGCATGTCAGACTTCATAGTTTGTGGTCAAGCATGTGATTTCATACTAGAGATAGTTGTTGGAGAAGAACAGGCAATGCATTCAAGAGTAGCGATATCCACCAAGTTGTGTAAGCAATTGCTTTTCTTTCTAGGTCGATATCTTTTCTTCTCTCTCTATCTGTGGATATGTTTTCAAGGGCCAGGGGGTCACACAACCATGCTCTAGATTCAGGTTTACTGAGACATTTTTTCAAAGTATATTTTTTTGTTTGCTTTTTGAAACATTTTATATGAAGGAAATCCTGACGAAATGTGCAAGTTATTTTTGCATTACTCGCGAGTAGTGAGCCTTTTAGACTCTGATAGAACTGAAAAAGACACACTTGACCATGTCGGTGGTGTTATCCTTGAATAGATTTGGTCCTCGATCGAAATTGATATCTTTGAGCAAATAATTTGGATAGTCTCTGCTGCATGTCATGTTCTTTCACTCCTGGTAACACAATCTAAATACCACATTATGTTCAAGAGTTTGTCTGAAAGTTAGCTCATTGTTTGTTCATTTTGTGCATTTTACAGAGGAACATAAAGATTTCAAGGGAAGTGATCACTGGTCTTCAGTTCCTCCATCAACATGAACATAGTTACTTCTAATGAGTAAGATAATATGTACATCAGTACATATGAAACTTATTTACAGACGATTTGGTCACCATTGTATTATGCTCTGCTACATGTACAATATGTGTCTCAATTCCCAGATGAAAACAATTGCTTTCTTTAAGAATTATAAATATGACAAATGTGCCTATGCGGGTTAAACAGTCTCCATATTTTATCACATATTTTTGACAGTAAACTGCATCATTTCTCGCATGTGTACGTTGTCTCCCTCGAACGAGCCAATCAATGAAGTGTCTCAAAGAAAAAGGTTTATTGAAGCTGCAGGTCTTATACAAAGTATTAGTAATTGAGTGGGGATTAAGCTTTTATGGAACACATGGGAGAACATATGTCAAACATATATGCGTACAAGTGAATGTTTGTGCAGATAAGTATCATGTGCCTCTTTGTCCAAAAAAAACTTGTGCACCGTTTTCTTCTGATTATGTAGTTGTGTTCACATATATCTTTCACAAACCATATTTCAGATTTTTTGGTCATTTTTAAATAAGGAATCGTCTAATCCAATTTTTGTTTAGAAAAGCTTTGTCGTTAATCATAGAAATTTGGCCGAGACTTTGCACATCTCTCTGTTGTAACCAAAACAAAATATGTCAACAGTTTTATAAACCTTTTCTTTAGTTCGTGCAAGTTCAAAACTTTAAGCATTATATTAAATATTATTTCCTCTGTTTCAATATATAAACTGTTTAAGGTATTGCACAAATATTAAGAAAATTAGCTTTTCAAAAAAGTATTATTTAATATATTAGTTAAATACAATTAAAAAATAATAAAAATTATAATTGGTCACACAATATCCAATAAATACAAAACTGCATAAAAATATGTAAAACAGCTTATACTTTGAAACAAAAATACACTTTTAAAACAACTTATATTATGAAACAGAAGAAATATGTGTTTATGAAGGTAGACTCGGCGCCATAAAATCTTCCAACAGTTTATGCAAACAATTTAGGAATCCATGAAAAACATATATTAGTCCATCTATTAGCTACCAACTCTCTTCAAGAAACTACAAACTAAAAAAATTATAATATTTTCCTTACAAATATTTTAACGTTTTGAAGTCTTTACATATTTTCTAAAAATCCTCTACCTATAAATAAAAAATGGCCTTCCATATTTTATTCATAAATTTTAATTTTTAAGTTATAAAATCAAATAAATTTAGACTATAAACTACTTTCATATTACATTTTTACACATCTAAATTATATTTTTATGTTAGATAACCCGCGCGTAGCGCGGGATAGCCCCTAGTGATTACGAAAGAGAGAAAAGGAAGACGCAAGTGATGTCATTCAGAATGGCCACATGACACGAATCCATCATTTTTTTTGTAATCTGAAATTTATTGATGTGAAAAAAAAAAACTAAACTAAAAAGACAATAAAAATAGATAATATAAAATTGGAAAATAAGAGAGGAGTGACCAAATTAGAACAAAAAAAAAGTATCAATTAAGACGAAATTCTTTTTAAATTCAGTCGATCTTATCCTTAAAAAAACAGGATTAAGAGTTTAAGATTTTATCTAAGTCTAAAGTCTGAAAAGTCAAAACCTTTTGAACTCAAGCTTTGTCTGGATTAAGCCCAACCGGATTCATTGCTGTATCATCCTCATTTGAAGATTTTTGAAAGTATGTTCGAATTGATAATCTGGTTTCTATGTTCGAATTAAGGGCAAGCACATTTGTTATTAGTTCTACATATTTTCCAAAAATCGCCAGCAAAATTAGAACATTTTTTTCTGTTCTCACTTTCTGTTATTTTCGTTACTCTAAGAATCCACTCTTATCTTAACTAAGCCGTCCAATGTCTACACTTAAACACTGAAAAAGGTAGAACCATTCAGTAGAAATTTGAAAACATGTCTACAAAAACTATCATCAAACATTTCATAATCTATAAGACGTCAACCATATTCAACTAACATCCAGAGTTTCTTTATATCACACAAAAAGGTGCTACAGTGTCAGATCTTACAAGGTCCTATGCCACATCAAATCGCAAATAAAGCACCATACCACTGTGAAATACCTTTAAACCTTGTGAGACAGTATTTAAAAGTTAAAACCTAGAAATCAAACATCATTCAGTACTTGATATAATATACAAAAGTTGGGGTTTATTATACTTACCTAAACCCTAAACCCTGAGGAATTGTAGAACCAATCACTATTCGTCGTACTTCCTAAGGTCAAATGACATTGTACTTGAGCAACTGCAGCAAATATATCCCCAAGAAGGCAGATATTAGCCAAATTTATTGAAGCACCCATGAAAATATATAAATACATGTAAAAAAGATTGATGTAGAAATCATCACCTCCTCTCGGTGTCTCTGTAAACTCCAACCAGAGCTTCGGCCTTGTCGTAGAAGCTGTCCTTGAGAGATATAACAATGCTTTGGAAGCCATTCCCATCCTCTGCATCCTGATTGTCACGTGCGGCTTGGCATGATTTGCTACGAATGAATTTCGCAACTTTTGCAACGTTTAAATTATCGAGCGCAGCATCCACTTCATCAAGTATGAAAAATGGTGAAGGCCTATAGCTGAAAAATGGAAACGAAAACAACACCATGAACCTCCCATGGTAACTTCCTTCGGAAAATAACTACTGTCTTTGCACGAGCATAGGCCAAAATCTCAGATCATCACTTTTTTAATGAAACAAATGGTATATCTAGGTCGTCGGGGATACCTATGGATGGAGAAGAGCAACGCCAAGGCTGCAACGGTTTTCTCTCCTCCAGAGAGCTGTTCCATGTCACGAAATCGCTTTGTTGGGGGCATCGTAGTATACTTTATACCATGTAGAAACGGATCATCCTCGTTCTCTAAGTTTAGATAAGCAGTCCCACCCAGTGGATGCGTATTACTCTTGGTTAGTTGCTTGTAGATCTTGTCAATGTTGCTAGAAATGTGGTTGAAAGCTTCCATAAATAGCTCATACCTGCACAACCGTTTGTAGTCAGCAGCAAAATCTCTAATGGAAAATATGAATATAGTTTCAAAATCTGAGGTGCATGTGTATGTGCATTCTGTCCAAACAGTAACTCTATCAGTCCACAGAACTAAAATCTTCAGACTTTTACTTGTCCAGTTTGTGTTCCACCATAAACTCGTTGCTATTTGGTAGCAATATCTTTAAAGCTCTAAAGATCATTTCACAAGAGAAATTTCGAGTTACCTCTTCTGCTTAACAATATTGTATGCATCTGCTACTCGCTTCTCCTCCTTCCTGGCCGCTTCAAACTCTTGGCTAACTTGTTTTTCTTTCTCTTGTATAGCCTCATACTGATCAAGTGCTCTAAGGTTTGGGGCCGTTCTTTCAATCTCTGATGCTTTCGATTCTATTTTTTGCCTAAATTCCGCATCCATCTTGTCACGAGCAGATGCTCTCCTTCCTTGGAGATAAGCTCTATCCAACTCACTAAAGTCATACTGTGGCCCATCTGAGTCATCTTCCTCCATAGCATCTGATAAAACAGGAAGGGTAATATGTTCGAGCTCACACTTCTCAGCTATTTCCTGTTTCTGCGAGATCAGCTGCTCAATTTGTGTTTCCTGATAGCAAATGGAAGCTTTAGTGCATCTATACTCAGACATAAAAAATCATTGGGAAAATATTTGGTGAATCTCCATTGTACCTTCGAATGTATCTGACGATTGAGCTTGGTTATGCTTGTTGTCGCTTGAGAAGCCTGCTTTTTCCAATCCAGGATTTCCTTTTCAACCTCTTCCGATTTTTGTTTGCACTCTGCAAGCAAGAGCATTAGATATTCACACTTCTACGAAAGAAGATACCATCGCAGATATGTGCTAGCCAAATAACATTAATTAGGTAAGGTGATGATCAAAGTGTATGGTTAGTGAATCTAATGGTTATACCAGCAAAGGCAAAGGACAATGATAACAGGGTAAGAGAATCTATCATACTGAATCTTCAAGTCAACCATTCGTCAGCCACTAGCATTTTATCTAAATATGATAGCTTTCTTTTAAGATGTAGTGTAACCATACAATTAACGCACGAGGTTGGGTAGATCATATACATTCCAAGTTGTTCAAACCCAAGTCAGAGCAATCTACAAACCTCAAGGATCATGTAATGAAACAGTCAATTGCTTAAAGGATATAAGAAAATTCCATATTCATATACATTACTCCAGTATCAGGGCTCCAAAATAAGGTCATCGTTATTGCCGAAGCAAACTCATATACGGACAATGTACTTTTACTGGATCATGTTAATGTCTGCTATGAATGGAATCATCAAACTGATAACTCGTAATGGCACTGAAGATTGGGAAAAAAAAAAGAGCACAGAAGTGAAAAGGCAATCAGACTTATGTAGAAATAGAATCAAAATACCTCCCATTTTTTTCTTCCAGTTGTTGATTTCATTCGTAGCTGTTTCTGTTAACTCCTTAAGTTCAGACTTCCTCTTCTGTATCTTTTCCAAATCGGTTTCCAAAGAACTGATAGAAGATTCTAGCTTTTGAATTCGTGACCCCACATCTCGTTTTTGCTCATATTCCAGCCTGAAATTCAATGGAAGATTTCACTGACCAAGAAAAAATGTTTCCTTTTACTTTGATTGTACCTTGAGGTCCATTCAATAGAAAGCAGTATATCAACTCAGCCAACCAGTTACCGTATTGCAGAGTTTGTTGACATTTATGTTTTTACAGGATACATATACTGATCCTTACACACTTGGTAATACAAGATAGTGTAGACCATAGCTCCCTAATCACATAAATCTTACAGACCTGTAGTGCCTTATTTTTATGAGACACGTGAAAATAAAAATGTAACAACAGTATGGATGAACAACAAAATGTATATTTTTTAACTAGAAACCAAAAATAAGAAATGAAAAGTTGACTTCAAACTCGAAGCTATATGTTAGCAAAGAAATGGGCAACCGTAGAGACTAAACTGTAAATAAGAAGTTCGAATATATAACGAGCATAAGAGACGTACTGGTATTTTAACTTAGCAAGCTGGTTACTCAGATTCAGCCTGTCTTCCGCCACATTCTGAGCATCCTTGAGCTGTTTTTCTTCATATTCACGTATGTTTGCAACACCAACGGACTGGCTAAAATCCTTATAAATACGGTCCACAATCTCATTGATTCTTTTCTCCAACTTCCTGATTTCTACACTCCTCTTATCAACCTCATCTTTTGACTACAATACAAGCGACATTCAGTCATATTATTGTCCTCAGGTTAACTTTACCAAACATCAGAAAAGGATTTTCATTTACCTTAGAGAGGTCAAGATAAACGCGTTTACTTTCTTCATTAATATTACGCTTCTCTTGCTCAAGATGTGGAAGTTTGTCTTCGATGCTTTTCTGTAAAACAACTCCGCTAATTAGTATCTCCTGAAGAGTGCACAGTGAAGTAAATTATCACAGCTGCTACTAGTTGAAAGAAAGATAAAAGGTGTGCTACTGTATGGCATTCATATCCCAATCACGGTTTGCTTCACAACAGTAAGTACGATATATGAGACCACTAATCTTGGAAAAGGTAAATTGGTTGTTACCTTCTCAATTTCAGCATACTGAATCTTTTTTTCAAGTCCACTGATTTTACCCGATATTTCGGACTCCTTTATCTGCATTTCTCGAATAGACCCAATCTTTTCCAATTCTAGTTCAAATTCTTCTTTCTTTTTCATCAGTCCTGCACAGCCGAAATGTTGACTCTGAGACAATACATTGAAAGCGAAGACACTTTAAACCAGCTGGTGACAAGCCAACCTTCAATTTTCTTATCATCCCATTTATTAGACTTCGCTTCCATTCCACCACTGGTACCACCAGTCATTGTTCCCGCTTTTGTGAGTAATATACCATCAACAGTAACAACTGGAAATAATAGATATCAGGATACGTAGAGATTAAAGCCAACTTTTGTGCAAGCATATGAATAAATGACACCTTAAAAAGAAAACAAGAACATACCTTTAAATCTCTCTCCAGTCCAGCTGAGAACCTTGGCTTCTTCAAGTTCGTCACAGACAAGAGTATTTCCAACAGCAAAAAGGACCGCCTTCTCCAATTCTGGATCGAACGTGGAGTGGTTAAGGACCAAAAATATAAAATGGAAACCTACTCACATTTACCGTCCTAAATTTGTCCATCCTTGGGTTAATACGTCAAAACAATCTCAAGCTACCAACAACTATGCACACAATGAAGTCAATGGATGAGAAATTATTAATGCAGGTAACCCTGAGTATGCTAAAGTCAAATCATTTGACTTATTTGCAAAGGATATTGGATAACATCGAACACTGGCTTTGCTGTGCCGCCCAAATTTCTCAATCTTTCAAGTACTGGCTTGACACGTATTGACTGAAGAGGAATAAATGTCATAGGAGGAAGCCTTTGCTCTTTCAAGTACTGCAAATAACAGATAAACTCATTATATCCCATACCTAGTGTAGTGGTAAAAAATAAACTTCAACATGTTGCTTCGAAGCAAAGTAGAAAAAGCTCCAAAAAGTGAAGTTGAAGAGAAGTAACACAAAATGAGGCTCAATTTATAATTATATGGAACGAATTCTGCATTGGAGTTGACTCCATCATATATGTTACACTTAATAGCAACTTCCCCTACTTGGTAAATAATATGAATTGTTCATCATTTAAGAGGTGGTAGAGTTTAAAGCATCATTAATTTGTTGGCCTAGGCCAAATTGTAGTCTTATGGTAAAAAATATCTTAGTCAGCTGCTAGTGAAACTGTAATTGACAGCAGAGAAGAGAGAGAAACTATGAACTTCATAACTTGCATGGGATTAGAATAAAGCCACAAGCATAATAGGAGTACCTTGATGCAGTCTTTTCCTGTGTTTTCATCATCTACAACTACAGCATCCATAAATCTCCCCATAGCAACAGTAACAGCAAGATTGTACTTTTTTAGATTTGGTCGACAAAGATCAGTCATCCGACCATGAACTCCTTGAAATAGACGCTTGAGAGACTCAACAGCCTGTGTTAACCTGCTATCTCTCTCATTTTCATATCTTTCAGCCGTTAGATCACTTAACTGGTCTTCTACTTCTGCAATTCTAGTCTTCAATTTCTCATAGGCATTCCTGTGAATCGTAAAAGCAGGTTAGAAACTGTCAGATTAAAATTAAAAAAAACGATCATCAGGAGATGCAGAATGCATTCCGCCTAGCTCAAGAAGGGGTTTATACTCAAAATATGGAAGGGGATAAAGAATATATTCTTGATAAATGAAATACCAATATCTCTAAAGCCATATTTCGAAAGATGAAGCAACTGTAAAAAAATCTCCGAGGAGGCTTTACACAAACTTGCAGCAATGTGTAGTAGCATTTAAAGGATATCATAGCATATAAACAATCTAGTGAGTAGAGGAAACATACTAACCTGGCATCTCGATGCTTTTCTTGCAGTGCTCGTAACTGCTTTTTCAGACTAGTTGTCTCATTCTTATATTCCGAAGAAGAATCTTCAATATCTTGTTGCCTGGATTTCATTCGCTCAATTTGTTCATCAAGATCATTCTTCCTATTTATTAGTTGCTGATAATTTTCTTCCAGATTTCTCAATGCTTCGAGATCAGCATGCTGGTGACTATCTAGAACCTCTTTCTCATCTCGTAGCTTAATGGTTTTCATCCCAGCTTCTTCTTTTCTGAGATTGATAAACATGAAGGAAAATCGATAAGAAAACAAGTGGTTCATAAGGATTCAAAAAGGTGGAATATGCATGTAGATCGTGAATCTAGAAGAAGATACATATTACAAAATTCAAAAGGACAGCACCAATAATAGCCTGTAACAATCAAGTATATATCATTCTGTCGAACCAAAACGCTTAACTATTTGTTTGCTTAGACTATTATTCAAACCAGAAAGAAATACTTAACTAACTGCGTACCCAACAATTCTTTCCTCAAAACTTAAAAGAAGTGAGGGTATCACAACATGTAAACCCATCTAGTACTCATGTCACCACAGAAACAAGAGCAGGAAGATCAAATAGCAAAAATAGAGAATGCAAGTTGGTACATATCGATAACCTCAGGACAGTTGGACAATGGCAATGCTTCAGACTAAAAGAGAGGGGGGAAATTCCTTATTTCTTTCAAACTCACATTCGAAAATAATCTTGCAGTTGACTATCAAGCATTGGGAGTTTTCCGCTGCTATCTTGTCTCTTCTCATTTAATATTTCCATTTGCTTATTCAGCTCCTCGATGCTTTTCTGCATCTGTTCAATTTCTTTGGAGTGCTTTCCTTTTTCTTTTTTCCTCTTGTCCACCTCCTTTCGATTGCTCTCGATTTTTAAATTTATGCGAGCTATCTCCTCCTTCAACCTCAGAAGCTCAGGTTGCTGCCGACAGGAAAGGTACAGAAAGTTACTCAAGTGAGAAATTTCATGAAATTTCAGAGGATAACAACAAAGAAAAGCAAGAGATTTCTGTAAATGCTATATTTGAGAGGGAAAATAGAATCTGTTAAGCGTAGAGTTCCAAGGTATACTCACATATCTTCCAATCTTCGAGCTTCTCTCAGCAATCTTCTTTTCACATTGAGCAATTTCCTTCAGATGCTTTGCTTGGTCTACCTTTTTCTTACCAGCTTCATGTTCAAACTTTTCCAGCTTTCCCATGACATCTTTACGATTGCTCTTTTCAGCATCAACATCCTCATTTGCCTTCTCGATATCATTTTCAATGTTATATAATTGCCATAAGAAATGTTCTCTCTTCAGAGCTTTCTGCATGGCGTGAAGACAGATTAACAAGAAGGCAGAGAGGATAGCTCACAAACAAAATAAATGAACACTACTCCACAAGAGAACAACAGCAAATTCACATATACCAGTTCGTCTTGCAGCTTTAGATGCTTTTCAGCTTCTTCCTTCTGTGCTTTCTTCAGCTTCTTCTCGGCCCCTACCGTTTTCTTCTTCTGATATATAAGAGCTGCTTTTTCTTCAGCGCTGGCCTTCTTTTCTTCTAGTTCTTCATACTCTTTCTTAAGCTCCTCTGACCCAGAAATATGCTCGAGAAGTCCAGTGAGTTCTTTTGAGTTCTTGGAGGCAATGGATTCAACATCACCCTACATTTTGAGTTGAAAAGTTTTTAGTCAGAAGCAAGTAATGTACAACAAGCCACAAAACTGAGATCAAACCACCAGAAGAAGAAATTTAATCAACATCTGGCTTTTCCAATTGAATAATTCACAGAAACAAAACCAACTAAGAAATGAAAAAACGAATCAAGTGTCAAAAATCGGGAAGAAGCAACCACCTGAAACACCAAGAAATTACGAGCCTTAACAAGTATGCCCAGAGATCGCAGCTTTCCATTGTACTCGTCCAAATTCACAACCCTATCATCGATGCGGTACTCACTCCCACCAGCGCTGGTAATAGTACGGGTGAAATGGAGCTCCACCCCATCGTCCAGCAGATAGACGAGGCGGACGAAGGCTCTCCGGCCTCGCTGTTCCTTCTCTCGGTCATCGAAGGCGTAGATTAGATCCTTAAGCTGAGAACCACGAAGTTGACCGGTACGAACTCCGAGGACGAAGCTAATTGCGTCCATTAGGTTGGATTTGCCGGCACCGTTGGGACCAATTATAGCAGTGAAATCCTTGAACGGACCTACGACTTGGTGACCTTTGTAAGACTTGAAATTCTCCATCTCAAGCTGCAGGATCTTCCCCGAAGGGATTTGAATCGTAGGCATGATTGAAGGTCTCTTTGGCTCAGAGAAAGCAGAAGAGGATGAAACTAGCCAATTTAGGGTTTGTAGGAGGTTAAGGATATTCTCGGAGAAAAATAAGAGTAGAAAATGGCGGGAATTGAAAAGTTTTGAGAGGCGAGATCTCAAGGGATTTGAGAATCCATTTTCCCCTAAATCCGGAAGTAGAAGCCGAGAGGAGATCACAGTGCGGTTTTTTAGTAATTTATCTATGGGGCCTAAAGCGGCGTGGTTTAAAATGGCTCGACCACGACTCTTTTTGTTCGCGTCTGTAATCGCGTACCGGTTAGATTCTAAATTTCAACAATGCCCTTAGCGGTCCGCTAATAGCGGGGGTGTCTTTTTCACTGATTAAGCAGAGTGACTGTTTGGTATCTTCGAGTACTGTTTAAAACAGTTTTTTTTTTTTAAGTGTTATAAATTTATGTAGGTTCATAGATTATATTAAGACTGTATGTTTTGAGCTCCGGCTTGTGCCTTTGCCGTTTGTCGACTTGTTGTGGTTTTTCTCAAGGCTTTGGTTCTTTGGTGCAGTTCCAATTTCAAGTTACTTGGAAAATTAGTAGATGAGACTTTTCTTGTTCAGAGTTTGAGATTTTAGATGCTATGTCATATTTTTCCGTCTTCATAGAGTTACTGTTCTGTATCTCTCCTTGTTTTGAATTTTTAATTTGTGTCACATTTTGGACTTTGATGCAGCTAAGGATTTAAGATAAATATTGTTTCATGCTGTCGGTGTGTTCTACAAATTTTAAATATAAGATTAATAATGTTAGAACATGGGTAGATTTTATGGACTTATGGACCATGGCGAAGATATGGAAAATCTATGAAAAGATAGATATTGCTCTAACCACATAGAAATGGACATAGAGACAGTTAGTTTGGTTTTTGGACCTTGGATGATCGGTGGAGTGGTCTTGGATAGATGGGTAGAATATCCTCCTACAGGCTTCCATATGAATACACCAATCGTATGTAACATCTTTCAACATCTAGTTAGTTATCCTTTCTAAGTTTGATGTTGTTTATTTTGGTGCTTTATGCACTGCGTTCTTGTTTTGTTGTTTCTTTACACATTGTTTCGATTTTCCTCAACATTCACAAAGCAATCAAAACGTTTATGATAAAAAGACTAAAGACTAAAGACTATATGAAATCAACATTGTTTTGTTTGATGTCATAGCTTTAATTAAATAGTCTATTTGTCACTTCTAGTGCTGCTGTATCATAAATCGGTTTTAAGCAAAAGAAGAAGAAAAGAAAAACAAGCACAGAAGCTGATTGTCAGTTTGGTAGATACTTTTATGACCACAGAAAAACAAACATTTTTAAAATATCATAAGTCTCAACGCCACCACAGGTAGAATTATCAAAATAAGCATACGCACAGAAACTTAAAAGAGAAACAGAGATACACAAAGAGGACATAGAGAGGAAGCAAAACGGCGGCGATGGCTTCGACTCCGAAGCTCACCACTACAATTTCATCTTCTCCATCTCTTCAATTCCTCTGCAGAAAACTCCCAATCGCAGTTTCTCATCCACCATCATCGTCTTCCTCTAGCTTTCTCTCGCTCCCTAAAACCCTATCCTCTTTCTACTCCCTGCGTCCCCGCGTCGCCTACGCCTCAAACCACCGGTTTTATTACCACTCTCGCCGGTTTTCCGTTCGTGCCAGCAACGATAACGGAGCTGACTCAGAGCGCAACTACGATTTTGATCTCTTCACTATCGGCGCAGGCAGCGGCGGCGTCCGCGCCTCTCGATTCGCCACGAGCTTCGGAGCATCCGCCGCCGTTTGCGAGCTCCCTTTTTCCACCATCTCTTCAGAGACCGCCGGAGGCGTCGGAGGAACGTATGTTATCGTTCTTCTTGGCTTATTTTCGATACATCTGCTAGTATTTGATTTAAAGTAGCTGATAACTTTATATGCTAAAACAAGACTACAAGATCAAATTCGAAGCATTTGCTTGATGACCATTGGTTTGATTCCCAGGGGAACGGATGTTTTCTTTATTCGTTTTGTGAGAGAACACTATGATCTGGTTGCTGGAGGAAATTTTAGTCACGCTTATTACATTTGAAGGCTCACATTTAGGCAATTTAAATATTGGCTTCTGTAGACAAATCTCATTCTAAGCTGTGTTAGAACTAAAAGCCAACTTTTTGAGTGAACTCATTTAGGTTTATTATTTCTACAGATGTGTGCTTAGAGGATGTGTTCCAAAGAAGTTGCTCGTGTATGCATCCAAATACAGTCACGAGTTTGAAGACAGTCACGGATTTGGTTGGCAGTATGATACCGAGCCTTCACATGATTGGAGCACTTTGATTGCGAACAAGAATGCTGAGTTGCAGCGGCTGACTGGTATTTATAAGAATATACTGAACAATGCTAATGTCAAGTTGATAGAAGGTCGTGGAAAGGTAGGCTAAAGCTTAGACTTTATCAAGTTCATATATTTTTCATGTTATTATTCGAAGAATATGGATTTGAGCTTTGATTATATATGTACAGGTTATAGACCCACACACTGTTGATGTAGATGGGAAAATATATACTACGAGGAACATTCTGATTGCAGTTGGTGGACGTCCCTTCATTCCTGACATTCCAGGGAGAGAGTTTGCCATAGATTCTGATGCCGCACTTGATTTGCCTTCCAAGCCCAAGAGAATTGCAATAGTTGGTGGTGGCTACATAGCCTTGGAGTTTGCTGGCATCTTTAATGGTCTTAACAGTGAAGTCCATGTATTTATAAGGCAAAAGAAAGTGCTGAGAGGATTTGATGAAGACGTGAGTAAATTGAGAAGAAACTTTAGCTGCTTTCGTTTATCCTTTGGGCTATTTTCTAATTGTAGTTATTGTTGTTGTTCCTAGGTGAGGGATTTTGTTGGAGAGCAGATGTCTTTAAGAGGCATTGAGTTTCACACAGAAGAATCCCCTGAAGCCATCATCAGAGCTGGAGATGGCTCATTGTCTCTGAAGACAAGCAAGGGAACTGTTGAGGGATTTTCACATGTTATGTTTGCAACTGGTCGCAAGCCCAACACAAAGGTATAATGTGGTTAATTTATTTCTGAAGGATGTTTATAAAATTGAAAACTGTTAGCAGATTTATTGATTTTGTGACTTAGGTGTAAGCTATTACAATGATTCTAGAATACGATTGTTTATTGATGTAATACTGGCTGCTATAACAGAACTTAGGGTTGGAAGATGTTGGCGTGAAATTGGCGAAAAATGGAGCCATAGAGGTATAATCTAGCGTTAACCTGTTTTTGTGTCATGGTATTTCTATTGTTACATTGTGCAAACTTCTCTTGTTTTGCTTGGCTACTTACTGCGTATATGTGTTCCATGTTCCCACTATGTTTGGTAAGGTTGATGAATATTCACAGACATCTGTTCCGTCCATCTGGGCTGTTGGGGATGTCACTGACCGCATCAATCTGACTCCAGTTGCCTTGATGGAAGGAGTTGCATTGGCTAAAACCCTGTTTCATAATGAGCCAACAAAGCCTGACTATAGGTAACATGACACTCTTGACCAGTGTTAAACTTTTGATATTTAGACCTTTTTAATTTCTGGTGGTCGGTGAGAACTTTCTTTATTTAGGCTGTTGTCTCTGATGGCTTTTATCCTTTCTGTGTTCTCTACTCAACTAGAGCTGTTCCCTGCGCCGTTTTCTCGCAGCCACCTATTGGAACGGTTGGTCTAACTGAAGAGCAGGTAAGTAGGATAATTTGTGGAATATATGTTTTATATCGTGCCTATGAAAGTGAGATACGTGTTTGCAGGCCATAGAGCAATTTGGGGACATCGATGTTTACACATCAAACTTTAAGCCACTAAAGGCTACACTCTCAGGACTTCCAGACCGAGTGTTTATGAAACTCATTGTCTGTGCAAACAGCAATAAAGTTCTCGGTGTTCACATGTGTGGAGAGGATTCACCAGAAATCATTCAGGTTTCACACTGTCAACATGATTCATCTCCTCTGTGAAGTAAACACGGAAATGTGATTTGGTTTTTGTTTTCTTTCCAATTTTTTTAGGGATTTGGGGTTGCAGTAAAAGCTGGCTTAACTAAGGCCGACTTTGATGCTACAGTGGGTGTTCATCCCACAGCGGCTGAAGAGTTTGTCACTATGAGAAGCCCAACCAGGAAAATCCGCAAAGACTCGTCTGAGGTTTGTTTGTGAACAATAAAAGCTTATCACCAACTAGTTAATTTTCATTGTTTTGCAACATGGTTTTAAGATAGGTCTTCCCAATTTCATTACAGGGAAAGGCAAGTTCTGAAGCTAAAACAGCTGCAGGAGTGTAGAGAAGCTTGCAAGTTGATTGGATTTACGCCATTGGAGTTCCCTGACAAGGTATTCACCAGTTTCCTCAAGTATTCTTCTTAACGTAGAAAACACACGCAATATATATATTAGCTCATACCATCTGCATGTTTGCAGGAGAACATTATGCCTGTGAAGAAGAAGAAAGCTCTTTTTGGTCGAGTTTTAAGCTTTTAGCCAACCTTTTTTTTTCTTATGTCGCGTGGATATCTCATGACCGCCTGCAATACTTTTGATCGTTTAACCCACACGGCCAAATTCTCAGGAGAGTTTGTAACTCTATTCGGAAAATTATTTGGGCAATGAGTAAAAATGAAGCTTTCAGTTCTTGTGGCAGGGCTGTATAGGATACAAGGCTTTCCCAATATTTTCATTATCCTCGTTGATAAAATAAACAGTTTCAAGCATTCTCTGGACTTGTGATCTTATTATATAATTAGCCTAATTTCATTATCATTTTGAAAGTATATTAGATTTTACCCTCATTTCCTTATTTTAATGTATAAATAATTGTTTTAAATTAATAATTCGAGGTCAATTTTTAAGAAAATAAACTACGTATATTAAGAGCTTATACATGTGACCAAAAAATCACTATTAAAAGTAACAAAAGCTACCAAAATGTCTAGTAAATTAATATTAATTTTTAATTTAAACAATACCGTTATACTTTTGAATGGCCATGCGATTTCTTACCATGATAACCAAATGTCTAATTATGTTTGAAATAAAAGCAATCTAATTATATTTATTAGCTTGTTGCGACACGATCAAAGATCATTCTTTGTTTTTTGGCTTTAAAACTAGTAGTAATTACTACTAAATTAATAATTGGTCTTTAGGGAGAATCTTTTTCCTTACAAAATAAAACCATTAGTCAACTTCACTAATTTTGACGCTAGTGATACACTGGATCCAATCCAACGTCTACAAAAGGACATAAATCACGTGCCCGTATACCCAAACCAAGGACAAATCAGTAATTTACCAGCCTACACCTTTCGCTCTCTTCTATTAGCTGAGGGCTACATTTTAATTTACATTTCGCGTCTGTGCTGTCTTTCGAAATCGATCGCGCGAAACACCATTTTATCTCCCGCCGCTCCTTCCCTCCTTATTTTTCCTTTTATTTTTCATCTCTCCCTCCAAATCTCATCTAATTCACTCCAACTCCATCGCCATTTCCTTCTCTCTCTCTCTCACTTTCTCAATCTAACGATGCAGCCTCAGCCGCATATTCCTCCGGCCACCGCAGACGCCGCGATATCAGCCGCGCTTGAATCTCAGCGCGTCAGGAAAAATCGCGGGAGTTACAATTGTGGTCGATGTGGTCAACCAAAGAAAGGCCATGTCTGCCATCTGCCTCCTCTCGATGTTCCCAGCACTCCGATTGCTACGGAGCCGGTGAGCTGCATCTCCGCTGCCGCATCTTCTTCACGTTCCACTGTCCTATCCATAACGGCGGCGCCGTCGCGTCAGTCTGTCACTCACCTCCGCCGCGCTTTGTCTTTCGATGACGTCGATCCGCGTAATTCTCACGATGAGTCCGATCTAGATGCAGCATCAACGGATCTGGATCTGCAACTGGATACGGATATCGTTCAGCCGGGGAGGTTTCACGCGGTAGCTCTATGGGAGGTGCTCAAGCGGCTGCCGCCGTCGGGTCTGTTGATGGCGGCTAGAGTTTGCAAAGGATGGAGAGAGACCGCGAGAAAGATGTGGAAAGTGGCGGAGGAGCTTCGGATTAGGGTCCCGGAGAGAGCCCAGATTGGATACATTGGATCCTTATTGCAAAAGTGTCCTCGACTTATTAGTCTCTCACTTAAAATCGAGAGGTGATTCTTCTTTCTTATGATCTATCAGATCTGAGACTGTTATAAAACTCACCGGAATAGTTTGAAAATGGAGTTTATTAACTTCCAAGGATAATGATTAAGGATCTCTTAATAATTATCGATAATCGAGTAACGAAAGTATTAATTGTCTTCTGTTTGTTCGACTAATTGCAATTTACTGTAAAAATACGTGTTTTCTGATTGGATTATCTGTTCTTCTTGATGTATGCAGTGATTTGGACGCGACAATCCTGGCCTGCATAGCTTTTTCTTGCCCTAACCTAGAGGTTTTGGAGATTGCAACTTCGGGTGCAGCTGTCAATAGGATTTCTGGGTAAATAATCTTTCACATCTCATAATGACAATCGAGTCTGGAACTGTTTTGCTACGCAGGATTGAGATTAGGCTTCTTGAAATTGACAAATTCATGGGTTGATACCATGAATGTAGACTGTTGGTTCTGTTTATAAATCTATAAATTCTTGAAATTGACAAATCTATAAATTCAGCTGTACGAAGTAGTCATTTCGCATGTGATCCATCATAGATTTGGCTTCTGATGACATTTATGGTTTTGACACACTTAAAATCAGTTGTTTGCTCTTCTTAAGATCCGTCTTTGATTGTGATTTGGTTTATTGTATGAATAGGGATGAGCTAAGTCGCTTTGTATCTAATAAACGTGGACTTACAAGCCTTAAGATGGAAGGATGTTCCAACTTGGGAGGATTTGCCCTCTCGTCATCAAGCCTCTCCACACTCTGGCTTGCAGACCTTCATTCACTCTCGAAGATGGTAACTGATTCTCCTTTTTTTTTTCCATCTTCCAAAGTTTAGGAAGAGAATTTGTATATCTAATATTTTGTTGCTGTCAGATCTTCAACTGTCCAAAGCTTACAGAAATATCACTTGAATTTTCTCGCAACGAAGATGATACAACTGATCTTGTAACATTGGTTGATGGTCTGGGAAGGACTTGCACTAGACTGCAGAAAATTCACATAGCCTCTCTAAAGCTTTCTCATACTGTTGTACTCGCTCTTACTGCTGTTAATTTCAGGTTTGTCCGGTTCCTCTGTTTCTAGTCATGGTTTTTGTTTGTAAAACTCCTTAGTCTAAGTATTTTCATTTGAGATAACAGTTGTTCTTAAGGATTGATATCAGTTTCCTTATTTTCCAGGGATTTAATTATGCTCTCGCTAGTTCTTGGAATAAATATCACCGATGCTTCTGTAGCTGCAATTTCCTCAAGTTATACAAACCTTGAACTGCTTGATCTTAGTGGGTATGTTTTGTTATTGCTCAGTATATCCTATCTACATCTCTGGTGTTCAGTGTATATTCACATGCAGAGTTTTTTTTTTTTTTTGTTGGTTTTAGCTCGAGCATTACTGATACTGGCCTGGGGATGATCTGCGATGTCTTACCTGATACACTCACAAAATTACTTGTTGCTCTTTGTCCCAACATTACATCAAGTAAATTCTTGATCTTTTGGTTTGGATATCCATTATGTAATTCTTAATACATGTGTTTATTCCCCTGGTTTCTCATTTTTTTTTGTATAACGTAATGTTCTTGCAGGTGGCATTCAATTTGCTACTGCACAGTTACCCCTTCTTGAGCTGATGGATTGTGGCATGACCGTGTCTGATCCCAATTCAGATAATCCGAGCACTAAAACTCCACAGAAAACATCAGGCTACAATCAGAAGATGTTTATCAAACATAAGGGTCTGAAAAAACTCAGTTTGTGGGGATGCTCCAGTTTGGACGTGAGATTCCTCATCAGTGTTCTCTAAATAAAAGTTCTCCCTTAATCCTTCATCTTTCTCATAGTTTCGGTCTTTTTTACTATGCAGGCTTTGTTCCTAAACTGTCCAGAGCTCAATGACTTGAATTTGAACTTATGTAGCAATTTGCAACCAGAGAGTTTGGTGCTCCAATGTCCAAAGTTACAAATTGTGTACGCTTCAGGATGTCAAGGTCTATTAACCGGGGCTATCCGAAAACAGGTAATCCCTTGGACAAAGTTTCAACTTGTTTACCATTTGCAATTCAGTCTGATACAATTTTTTTGTTTTTTCTTGGGATTAAGATAGATTTGGTTTGGTTTAGACATTTTGCTTTGGATTTCGTTTGGTTCGATTTAGATTACATGTCGATCCCTAGACATGTGTTCTGTTATATAATATCCAACCAAAGCTTACAATAATCTGTTGGATAGATTTCCGAGAACTCCGCTGTTGGTGAAAACCATATGCCACGGAAACGCTTGGCCGATGCTTCGAAGAGGATACAGGCTCCACATTTGTTATACCAAGAGGTGAATTTAGTTTTTTGTTATCATTAATGATTTTATATGTGAGAAAGGAAGTAAGAAATATATGTAACTGAGAGCTTGTTGTTTGCAGACAAGAGAGGAGGATGATAACTATCCGAGGAAGAGAAGGAAGTTGGAGAGAGAAGTGTGTACCATTATACATTAATAATCCTTTCTTGGACTCTTATCATTTTTCTTCTTCTTACCATCTCTATTATACTGTACTACTGTACATCTGATTATGTTGGATCACGTCTGTTGTTGTTCTCGCCTATCAACTTTACTTGTTTATCTTTGTTTTCCAACTAGTTTGAATAAATTGTATAATTAACATTCTGTATCGGATTTTCATAATTATTATATAGTAAAAGAGATTTTTTTTTTGCTTTTCAAGTTAAGGTATACTATTTGTAAGCTTCTTCACATTGAGTTTGTTTATATCATCTGCTGTACACATTGAATATCTTCGCATGGACTAGTCTGTTCCGTTTGCTATAACAGTTCAATAGTTGCATTTGAAAGACTTGACAATAGTCGATATTTAAAATTTTAATAAATAAAAAAGAGAGTCAAAATTGCTCCAAATGTAGAGTGACGGCGCTTGGCTGGTAGATTTCACCTACCCACTTTTCTTCTTACATACAGATACAGTATCCCAAACGTGGAATCGCTGCGACTGCGTTTATATAATATTACTCTCTTCCTCAAACCCATCTTTGCAGAATCCTCAACTTTTTTTCCAATGGCGATTTCTTTCAAATCCGGCGTCTGCTTCCTTCAATCCCCAAAACCCCAAATCGGGTTCCGCCATTCTTCACATCCTGATTCTTCGCTTTCTTTCAAGAGATTAACTCCCATGGCTGCTCTCTCTACCTCTTCTCCTACCCTCGGTCTCGCTGATACTTTCAAGGAGCTCAAAAAACAAGGCAAAGTAAGTGATTCTCCCTCTTTCATTTCTTCTCAACTATCGGGCTCTGGATATTGCATTCTTCATCCATTTGTGTCTATGCCGGTTTATAAAATTGATCGTTAGTTTTTGGTGGGAATTTGGATTTGAAGATCAATCCCTTTTATATAAACGCTTTTCCAGAATTCATCATATTAGAGTGATGCTTTGCATACTGAGCTGATTATGTCTTCAATCTCGATTCTACTAATACAATAGATTTGCAACAGCTCATTGAGAAATATCGCTAATTAAATTAACCATTTGTATTAACTTTTATGTGTGAAGGTAGCATTCATACCGTATATCACAGCTGGTGATCCAGATCTCTCTACGACTGCAGAGGCATTGAAAGTTCTTGACGCTTGTGGTTCTGACATAATCGAATTGGGTGTTCCTTACTCTGACCCTTTAGCCGATGGACCTGTTATTCAGGTTAAAACCCAACTTTCAAAATCCAACTTTTTTTTATATATTATTGCCTACAGTTTCCAGTTTTGTTTGATCATCTTGCTTCTTCGTCATCTATTCAATTAGGCTGCAGCGACAAGGTCTTTGGAAAGAGGAATGAACCTTGATAGCATCCTTGACATGTTAGATAAAGTGAGTTTAGTTTTTGAAAGCAAGGATGTGTATTGTGTCCCCTGTATATAGTATTCTTATTGTTGGACTTGGTGCAGGTTGTTCCGCAGTTATCTTGTCCAGTTTCGCTGTTCACGTATTACAACCCGATTCTTAAACGTGGGTTGGGAAAGTTCATGGCCAGCATCCGAGATGTTGGTGTACGGGGACTTGTGGTTCCCGATGTTCCTCTCGAGGAAACTGAGATGCTGAGAAAAGAAGCCCTCCGCAACAGCATTGAACTGGTATTTATATTTTGATTATCAAGATTCTTAGTCTTGTCAATAGCAACATATCACAAGTAATCAGTGAAAACTCATTCCTTTCTATATATGTTTTAGATGCAATTTTATTTATTATCTTCTTTTCCTCTGATTGGTTTTTCCTACCTTAGCTCCTTATCATTAGTCTTTGTGGAGATTCTAGTTGATAGAAATAGTAGAAGCATTGTTTTAGTGTAGGGACTGAAAGTCTGAAACTGTGTTTTGCTGGATCTGCCTCTTTCTATTTTGACATTCGGTTTCCTGTTATCACCGCCTTTTAGTAACGGAATATTGCTCCATGTTTGTAATCAAGGTTCTACTCACTACACCAACCACACCAACAGAGCGAATGAAGCGAATTGTTGAAGCATCAGAAGGATTTATTTACCTTGTAAGATCCCTCTCCGTGCATATTTCTCTCTGCAGATGTTCTTATTTGTGTGTTTCTGTTGTTTCTGTTTTTGAGAATGTATTGGGTTTGACAGGTGAGCTCAATCGGAGTGACTGGTGCACGAGCATCTGTAAGCGGAAAGGTTCAGTCGCTCTTGAAGGATATCAAAGAGGTCTAATAACAGTCTGTTACTTTTTCTTCATCATCTTGAAATGATGTTAAAATTCCTCAAATTGTTTGGCCATTTGTAAATCAATGCAGGCAACAGACAAGCCAGTGGCGGTTGGTTTTGGAATATCAAAGCCTGAGCATGTGAAACAGGTCCTAAAACCTTCGAAAACCTTCCTTATGTTGTCTTCACAGAATCACATTGCTTCTTTGATGACTGGTTTTCTTGTGTTGAACAGATAGCTGGATGGGGAGCTGATGGAGTGATCGTAGGCAGTGCAATGGTGAAGCTTTTGGGAGATGCGAAATCGCCAACGGAAGGGCTTAAGGAGCTTGAGAGTCTCACCAAGTCTCTCAAATCTGCTCTTCTTTGAAAGAGACAGAGATTATTTGCAGACAGCATCGTAGATTGTGTTTTGTTTTTGATAATTACAGTCAATGTGTGACAATGACTTCGCCAAACTTTTGATACAAACCAGTTGGTGGGTTTGAAAATTTACCTCAATAAGTCAATATAAGACCTTGATTGGTAGAGCATTTAGAAGAGCATTATGCTCTTTGTAATCCAATCAACTTTTATTAATAGAGCATTTAGGAGAGCATTTAGAAACTGCTAATGCTCTCTAAACTGCTCCTCCCTCTCTGCTTTGAAATGGAGCTTTTCCCAAAGCATTGAGCCTTTAAAATATTAAAAAATATTAAAATAATTATATTTTATTTATTTATAATAATAAAAAATTTAAAATTATATTTATATTAAATTTAAAATATTAGAATTTTGAAACTTATTTTTATCATTAATGTATTATTCATAAAATAATAATTTAATAACATTAAAATTTAATAAATATAATTTAAATATGATATAATTATGAAATAATTATTAAATAATTTATAAAAAATTAGAAAAATCTTATATTATTTATAGAATATATATAATGCATTAAAATAAATATCAACATACACATTAAATATTTTAACAAAAATTTATAATAAAATAGCTCACAGCTCTGCCAATCACATAAAATATATATTAGTCAAGAGCATACAGCTTCAGCACCACCCTGCTTATGCTCCATAAGCCTAATGCTCTTCTAAATGCTTTACCAATCAACACCTAAGTCATGCTATTATAACGTGACAAAAATCTGTCAAAATTCAATTTTTTTTTTTTCGATTTGGTTTTAAAGTCATCATCTCTCTACATCGAAGGTCCCATACAAATTTTTGAATGAGTGAGTAAGTAGACAAAAAAAAAAAGAATGAGTGAGAAAATAAAGTTTGAATTAAAAAAACAATTCCAAGCATTATTTTTAGGTTTCGCTTTCCTAAATTCAAAATACATATCACAAATATTGCATCCCGCTATAGATTACTAACATTTCCAGCGACTGTCGGTTATCTGGAAAAGCATAGAGATGAGAGGCGGAGCCACGGGAAAGAGAAGAGCCACGGATAATTTCGGCGGAGCGCCTCCGCCACCACCACCGTCAGTAGAGCATCAGCGTCATCTCGTTAACTCAAGAGACTCCGACGCCAGTTTCGCTAGCAGCCGTCCTTCATCGATCGGTTTAGGCCGAGCCTCCGATGCATACGCCGACAGATCTCACCAGTCCACGACTATTCGATCCATCAACACCTTCCTCTCTTCTCACAACTTCCCGATCTCACTTCGCGCCCACCCTGTTCCTTCTGTCAAGGATATCTCCGAAACCCTAAAATTCCTTCTCTCCGCCGTCGATTACCACTGCGATACGCTCAAATGGGACGAAGATGTCGTCTTCGTCCTCAAATTCCTCAATTGTCCGTTCAAGCTTACTAAATCTAGTCTCCGAGCTCCCAATACCCCTCACAATTGGCCCAATGTTCTCGCCGTTGTTCACTGGTTGGTCCAGACCGCTCGTTACCGCGAGCATTTATCATCCAATCCCGCCTCCGTCCCCGATGCTAACTCCATGAGCTCCTTCGCGATCCAAAGCTACCGCCACTTCATTCGCGGCGAGGATGATTTGGGTAAACTACTAGATTCCGATTTCGAGGGTAAATTGGAAGCGGAGAAGGCTAGCGTCGCTGAAACGACTAACGGTTATCAGAAGATTGCCGGTGAATTGGAGGCTAAGCTTGAGGCACTAAGGAAAGGTCCGTCGAAGAAAGAGTCTCTGGAGAATGTTAAAGCCAATCTGGAGAAAGACGTGAACAAGCTGCGCACAATGGTTGTGGGATACACTGATAAGACTCGAGGGATGGAAAAGGTTGTGGAGGAGAAAGAAAAGGAGCTAATAGCTAAGGAAGAAGAGAGACATCAAATCTCCGAAGAGAACAAGGAGCTGAAGAAGAATGTGGAGCTTCAGAGTTTCAACGTGAGAGATGTGGACAGGATGAAAAGGGAGTTGCAAGCCGTGGAAAGAGATGTTACAGAGGCTGAGGGTGCTAGAGATGGTTGGGAGCAGAAAGCTTGGGAGCTCAATTCTCAAATTAGGAATCAGTTTCACCAGATTCAAACACTTGCCATTGATTGTAACCAAGCTCTCAGGAGATTGAAGCTGGATATTCAGTTTGCTGTGAGCGAGAAAGGAGAAGTGGGAGAGGTTTTGGGTGTGGACTACAAATCCGAGGTAAAGCCAGCTCTTTCTTCGTTATATGATGCTATCAAAGGAAGCTCGATGGAGAAGGTGGCGACACAAACTGCGATTCAACAACAGGCGTCTGAAATGGCTTCGAAGATGGAAGCCAAAAAGAGTCTTCTTGGTTCAATTCAGTTGCAGATCAAAGAAGTCGAAGAAAGGATTAAGCTAGTGAAGAAGGAAGGTCAAGAGTTGGCTACGAAATGTGACTTGCAGGCGAAAACAATGTTAGAGAGTGTGAAAACGGAGGCTACGAATCTGGAAGTTGTGGAGAAAGAAGCTGGAGAGCTTTTGAAAGGTTCGGAGTTTAGATTGCAAGAAGCAGTGAAGCAGAGTGAAGAGGAGGTCCAAGCTTGTGCGGCGAAACTCTTTGCACTTATTGATTCGATATCGAAACATAAAGAGTATATGGATTCGAAGATCTCGGAGATGAAAAATGGTGTTGCTAATACTGCCACTGCTGTTTCGGAGATACATAAATCCAGCCTCAAGAGGCACTTTGGTAGTACCTAATGGATTCGATGGCATTGATTGAGCTATATCGCGAGTAATATCGTTATCTTATGGTGAAAAAGCGTCGTTGCTTTTGTTCAAATTAGTCGTATTAGTAATTTACATGGTAATGTTATTATGACTTTTGTGACAATATGTTCTTAAGCATATGCATTTCGGACGAGCTAAATTACCTGAATTTTTCAGGAAGGATAATTGGAAGAGATTTTAATTTAAAAGAGCTTTCAACTTTTATTTTATTTTGATTTCAAACCATGGAAGTCTTCAATCCGTCAACGTTACTTCTGCTAAAAACGTTAAACGAAATAAAAAGGTGGTAGTAGGCGAAGCATTTGTTCATATGAAGCATCCTAATTAGTATATTTGATCAAAACAAAAAGTTAAAGGTTCCTCCAATTAAACGCAGTAACGTGTTTAAGTATTCCTAATTTGACAATGGCGGCTCCACGTAAGACGACAACACAGAGAGAGAGAGACAAAAAAAAAATTAAGGATAGAGAGAGAGAGAGAGAGAGAGAGGAATCTGAGGCGATTGGGTAAGCGATGCATATCGTCTTCTCTGTCGATGATTTGACCGAGTCGTTTTGGCCAGCTTCTGCTCCGGAGCCGTCACCGGGATCGGCACCGGCGCAGAATATGGCGGAAGGAATGACTCGAAGTCAATCGGAGTGGGCGTTCCACAGGCTTCTCAAGGAGATGTCCGGTTCCGATGATGCGAGCCCTACGAGAAACGCAATCGACAGGTCGTCACCTCCACCGGTTCAGTCTGAGCAGTCGCTTTCGAGGCTAGAAGAGACCGTTGACGAAGCCGCCGACGTTGTCGAAATTCAGAAGCCGCCGCAGAATCACCGTCTTTCTGCGGATGATCATCAAGGGAATCGCAATCGTGCACGGTCGTCTGATCCGTTGGATTCAGCTGGGGTCGATCCTAATCAGTATCATGCGATTCTTAAGAGCAAGCTCGATCTTGCTTGCGCTGCTGTTGCGCGTCGTGTACGTCTTTAAATCCATCTCTTGTATGTGTTCAGACTAGGGAATTGGGGAAAACATTTTGATCTAATTAGTTGCGTGTTGATTGATTTGATTTTCTGCAGGTGGGAACTGTGAAGCCGGAAGATTCAAGTGCTTCAGCTGGCAATCAAAAGCAATCTCTTCCAACGGGATCTCAAGCTCAAGGTTGATTCTACGGCTCTGACTGTCTCTTCAATTTAAACATTTCATGAGATTTGTTCGTCAATTTGGCTAGATAATTATGTCTTCGTTTGTTAACAGCTAGTGTGAAGATCTAAGCAGTTAGGGTACGCTTGTTTTGGCTATTTCAGCTTGTTAGTTTTCAGCACCGTCTTATCATCTTCATATCTGTTGTTGTTTCCCTGTGAAAAAAAAGAAAGGAAACTAGGCACATGTCGTATAAGTTTAGATGAGAATCATCATCCTTTTGCAACTTCATACTTGATACTACGTTCTACTAATTCTCTGCTTACTTTCGGTTCCTGATGATATATACTTTGGATAAAATGTTCTTCAGTTTGTGGATAATGAGATTACTTTTTTGCTATGCTAGGCTCCATTGTGGCACAAACCTCACCTGGTGCTTCATCTGTTAGATCCGTCCCCTCAACAAGCACGCAAAAGAAACCTGATCTTCCAGCCAGGCAGACTACCAGTGTTTCGTCACGAGATGATTCTGATGACGATGATCTTGATGGAGACACCGAAACAGCAGACAATGGAGATCCTACTGATGTGAAGCGTGCCAGGAGGTACAAAACTTGATTATTGTATCTTGGAACCTCTCTGATAATCATTCTGAATCTTGAGATTCATTAAGTAGTTGGTAATTACCTCAGGATGCTCTCAAACCGAGAATCGGCTAGGCGCTCCAGGAGAAGAAAGCAAGAACAAATGAATGAGTTTGATACGCAGGTTCTTGTCTTGTAATTATTTCTCATATACATTTACAGCTCTAGATTTCGTTCTTGCTCTTCAGCAGTCTTCCGGTGATTAATAGGAAAAGTTATTACGATTCGTAGGTAGGCCAATTAAGAGTTGAGCATTCAACTTTACTTAGTCGTCTTAGTGACATGAACCATAAGTATGATGCAGCTGCTGTCGACAACAGAATATTAAGAGCTGATATCGAAACTTTGAGAACAAAGGTATTGTTTTGAGATTTTTACAAGACCCAAGATTAATGACCCTATCAACTAAGTTTATTGCATTGATAAAAAAACTTTGTGCAGGTTAAGATGGCAGAAGAAACGGTGAAAAGAGTGACAGGAGTGAACCCTTTGCACTGGGCAAGACCAAACATGGGCATTCCATTGAACAACACACCGAGCGATTCCTCTAGGATTCCGCCAAACTCTAACCGCATTTTGAAACCGGCGACCTCAAGTACCGCTGGTTTAGCACCAAGTCAGAGAGTGAGTTTCTTGCCAGAACAGGTAAACCGTGAAGGCATGGAGAATTCCTTTGCTCCTGATTCGAATCTGTTTGAAACCTTGCCCCATTGGAACCACAAGCATTAAACCACAAAGAATCGAGTCATTGATTCTGCGATTCTTGATTGTAACTCTTATCTTGCTTTTTTGTTTGAATTTTACTCTACTGGTCTGGGACGGTGTCAATTGTAAGGGTAAGGTTACCCATTTATATATGCTTGGAAATAATTGAAAACATGTTAATTTTAACCCCCTGTATTTTGCTAGTCAAAATCAAAAGCACTTCAAACACGTTCGGGAGGATGTTTGAAGAATAATTGTTCAACCGATACTCAAAAGAGTCTCTAACTAATAATTATATTTGTATCCCCCAGAAATAAATATCTTATGCAATTATACATCATACACAATCCAAGAATATACTGGAGTATCAGGTTGTATCCCAGTCCAAATGAAAGTATCTAAGAAATTAAATATTAAGAAAACTAGCATAACATCACTTTACCACCTTTCTTTCTATTGAGATTTAGCACCAGACTGAAGAGCTGCTTGTACTTTGCTATGGAAGTGTGTTTCCAACCTTTCAAAAGAAAAAACAAATTTAATTTCACATTTTCATTAAGAGAAGAAATGGCTAAAAAGAAAAGGGCATTTACCTGGTTGCACATTTGTAGTAAATGGTATCCGGGGAGTTGTAAGTTCTACAATTGTTAAACATCCGTCTCGCATCAGCGACAAACATATCAAGAGTCACGTAGTACTGTTCTGACTCTACTCTCTTTGCAATTGTCTTCAGATCTGTGTTCATACCATTTTGGTTAACCACAGTGAAAACATTTTTCCTTAAAAGAAAAGAGCAAATTCTCGATTAACCGCATCCCTAAAAAAATCAGTAAAATCTATTACACAAATTTGTTCGTCCTGGATAAAGAAGCATCTCTTGACTAAGTTGCACTTATTTTCTAACAAAATAATTTTATTTGTTGACTATAAAATGCTTCAAAGGATAGTGAAAGGATAACAAAACGATTCGAGTGACATGATATGATAACTCGGTGTTTAACTTGGAAGCTAATTTTGCAAGGAAACTCAATACCGAAATTGATATATAATGAACTATATCTCCTTACCAATGGGATCTTTAATGATGTCATAGTAATCAGGGACGTCAAGAGAATCAACAGGCTCTTTGAAAGGCCAAGCATCAGCATGGTCTTGCATTGTCTGTTGCAATTACTTCAGCTCGTAAGACTAAAGGAAATGTAACTGCAACCTTATATTACACATAATATGATATAATGATAAATCATTGAAGGGAAGAAAACTCATCACAACCTTCAAAAGCGCGCGCATAAGTGCAGTCAATTGCTTTTGCTTTGTCACACTATCTGCAGAAGTATTGAATAACTTGTAACGCGTGTGCCCCCACTGATCTGGGGTCCAACCTGCTTCCCCTGTAATCGTTTTCCATAATTCCTGTATTAGCAATTATAGAACTCTAAATACACAGCATGAAGAAAAGTATTGCAGATTTAAAAACCTTTGCATTATTTAACGCCAATTTAGGAACTGCTGTTACTATATAAATCCGGAGAAAGCATAACTCAAGGGAGATAAAAAAAACTTTTTTCTTAAAGCCAATTTAACTATTTACTCCATGGACCATAGCTAGCCAATGCAGGAATCTCAACTCATGCATATCAACTTGATCACATGGAGCCACTAACTTTGAGATTATTAGTACATGTTCAAGGAAGAAAATTCTATTTTTGAGTAACAAACAGCAATAACACCATAGAGTAGAATATAAAATCACAACTTACTTAAGCCAGGTATATCCTCAACTTTAATCATCTTTTTAGGACTTCCCGTTTCTTTCTGCAGAAATTATCACCCTTATTATACTACTGGAAACTCGGTATTTTTTTTTTGTTGCTGTGACATGCATAATAGGCACAGGAGGCAAGAGCCATTGATGATTACCCTTTGAAATTCAAGTACTCGGTACACATTTTGACAGTTCGATAACTCTCTTATCCTTTCATCAATTGCCTGACATCATAGAAGTAAAACGGGGATCAGAATATGATGGTCTTGAGTCCGATCACCAAAGATTATTATAATTTAATAAAAAGTAATGTGTGTAACCCTTGTTTAGTGGTTGTTTTTAGGCTGTATAGCATTTTTTTTTTAAGTGATGTGTAGGTTGCCATGCTCTCTTAAGTCTATATAGAATTAGCAGATAGCTTTTGGGAGGGCAGCTTGGCTCTTGGGCTCATAGGGGAAAACAGGAATTTCCATTGACTAAGAGAACATAAACTAAATTTCCATAAAGTTAAAGCTAAGTAGTGAAAGTATAGGAAATAAAAACAGCTTCAGAAACTGAAGAACTTGAAGGCTCACGAAAGTATTTAATCAGAGTTCAAGTATATTCAATGGGTTACCTTTCTTTGCTGGCGAATCATGCTTGACAAATCCGTGTATGGAAGCTTTGGATCAATTTTGCATTCCATAAGGAGACCACCATCATAGTCTTTAATGAACCTAGGAAAATACCAAGCTTTTAATTGGCAAGAGTAGGTAAACGATGTAGAAAAGAATGCCAAGCCAAATTTTGGAAAACTTTGTGGCACGTATACAGAATCTCTCTGATCGCATGATCAGCTAAGGTATAAAATGCTTTTATTCTAAGGTTTGTGAGCTTAACTGAGACTACAATATTCCAGTCAGACATCAAATCGTATAAAGCGCAAGAGTTGAGTACGGTAATGAGCAATTTGAAATTAAGATAGACATCGTTACATACCCATGCCATACATCTTTCTCCAAGTAAATCTCTTTCGTAAAACCCTGCACAAGAAAATAGCCGTTAACAGAGACAAACTAAGAAAAAAGATTTAAAAGTTCTTCTAACAAAAGGAAGAATGTGGAACTAGAAACCAAATGTATCATGTAAATGATTATGCACACAAAAGTAAAGCATGCAAAGATTGCTTGGAGGTTCTTGCGTTTTGTTCAAGGTCTCAAATGCGATAAGTAAATAGAGCCACTCAAAATCCTGATGAGCTAATATATACAACCAAACAGACAAAGAACAAAAAATTGGTAAGAGCAGAGCAATAAAAATATCCCATAGGCTTCTAAACTGATTAGTGCGCACCTAATGCCTAAACTATGACAGGATATAGATCATCTTAGATGAGTTTCAGAATTATATCAAATAGCAGCGTTCTGACTAGAGCTGGTAGACTTCAAGAGAAGTAATTTTTACATTGAAATTTTTTCCAACGACAGATCCATTAATCAAGACCTCGCCTTTTATCCTGTTGGTCTCAAATTTTAAGAAACATTGTAGCAGCACATGAGCCAGTGCACTGACAATCATATAAATCATATTATTATTCTTTACCAAGGAGACCAAGGATAGATATGGCTTTTCTAACCAATACATCAGGCCCAACTCAGGTAACTTATTCCCTTATTGCTATGATAAAATATATAATACGTTGCATGCAAAATATGTACTACCAGTTGGTTGAATTCTATTTGAAGATTAAATCTAGAGTCACATATTGCAGAGAATACGAAAATACACAAACCTGCTTGACAAAATAACCAACAGCATTGTTGTCCGCATAAGTAAGAAAATGGGTCAATCCATCGACATCACGTGCATGTTGTTTCAAGTGGTTCATCAATCTTGTACCGTAACCTTTTACTTGTTCATCTGCAGTGATTGCACAAAATGCTATTTCCCCAAACTTCTGACTGAATCCCAGGAAAACAGTGGAGTTAAGAAGAATGTAAAGTCTAATTACGCTCATTATGACATTAGACATATATAATTTTTTATTGGGAGAGCATACTACGCTTGATAAAAGTATATGATACTAACTACTGAGTCTATATACTACTTGCTTACAGTCTTAAAGTAAGGGCTTAATAATATATATAGTTTGAAGAACACCATAACCAATAGAATGTCATTATGGTTAACAAAGTTGGGAATAGATATGCGAAGTTGACCTTACCTGTGATATGGACGATACGTGATACCACCTACAACTAGATTCCTTCTTAGGACCATAACAGACTTATGTTTCCTGGGTATACAACATAAGTTGCCAATATCAGAATGCTTACAAAAAGGAATAAATAGATCTTGCAAGACTAGAGAAGCTTATTCAGTTAAAATCGTATTATGATAAGAAGATGAAAGAGTCTGGATGAAAATCTAAGTAGAGAAGCATGTTCATCATGTGTTCAGATAGTAAACTTGGAAAAACTATATGCACTACTTTAGTTTTGTATTAAAAATGGTCACCACTACTTTGTAACAATTGCATCTATTCTCAGAAAGGTTTCTTCCTAATTGATTTTAGTTGCACGCACATAATGGCAATCCCATTTTTGGGCAGTTAAAAGCAAATAGCTTCTACATTTGCTAACTAAAACCAACACTCTCGTTTTAAAATCAAGACCAAATTACAAAGGAAGAGGAAATCAGAACAATTGTATTCAATAAAGCCCAAAAAAGAGTCATATTTCACTTTAACTTAGTATGTTTACCTATCCATCAGAAGGCGAACGATGTACTCCTTGGGCATATTAGGCAACTGTCTTGCAAATATATTCTTCAAGCCAACCAAGCTGAAAAACGTTCAACAAATCATTCAGACAATTCCGCTGTACAGACTACAGAGGTTGTAACGAAAAGAGCAAAGCTGGTAAATTGGTTAAATAAGGTGAAATTCTGTGACAGGAGACGATTGATTTGAGGGAAGCAAATACCACATCATATGCTCATCAACGCAATCATTAGAGTAACAGACAAATTTGAGTCGTCCAGCTTGCTCCTATAGAAAGATATCGCCAAACCGTTAACTATAGAAAACACGTTGGCATACATCAGTATTCATCCAAGCGATAAGGCTACCTCTCTCTTCAAAGTCTCTTCCCTCGCAATGTAAGCCCCGCTCGTCTGCAAATTCTCTGTCAATATCTTAACAGACTCCTCCTTGGGCACCAAACCCGATACTGAGCTCCCTCCAACGGTTCCACTCACACCACTGCCGATAACAGATGGTCTACCATCAGAGCTCTCAAGCTTCACCGTGGAGCTCTCCGTCTTAATCTTAGTAGTATTGCGACTCGAACCGTTGACTCCTGAGCTGGAATCGAGTCGAGCGGCCGTGAATGTGCGGATGGAAGAGTCCTGGTCCGGTTCGGGAGCAAATTCGTCCTCGTCATCGTCCACAACGACATCCTCTGATTCATCAGGGTCTGAGTCGGAATCGGCACCGCGCGCGGAGATGCTCTCAAGTTCATCGTTAGAGGTCAAGGCGCCGTCGCGAGTATCGGCAGAGAAGGAGGAGTGAGGGAAAGAAGTAGAAGGAGGGGCATGGTCCTCAGACGCGGCCGCATTCGCTGCAGTGGTGGCGGCGAGCTTGCGTTTGTGGAGAGAAGAAGTGACGGAGGCGGAGGCGGAATGTGAAGGAGATGGAGTCTGGGAGCTACGCGAACGATTGGCCGCGTTGAGGTGGGAAGAGTGAGAGTCCATTGAAGGCGATTCCGCAGAATAGCGAAAGTGATTGAGCACAATAGTGATTAGCAGGGGACGAAATCGAGAACTTAGGGTTTCGCTGGTGAATTTGGGGGCGGGAACGAGACGACGGTGAAAGACGACGCCGACGAACGGAGTATTTGATAGATATTTGTCATTTTGTTTTACATTCTTCGCTACTTTTTTTTTATGATCCAAAAATTTGTAAACCGAAACCATATTTTTAATTCCTCCAACAGTTTGGGTAATTGTACATTTCCGTTGACAAATAATCCCAAAAAAAAAAGTTGTCTATCTAATTTCCCTTGTACATTCATTTTTACTGATTGTGAAATTCCGTTTTAAAATCCGTTCTGTTACCCAAATTATAGATAACATGATTATTAGTTTTGCTCGTGAATGCGCTTACAATCGCTTATAAATGTTTTTTTAGGGTGCAAATGTGAAGATTTGTTATACCATTTTCGAGTTTACAAGAAGACATGTTGCGAAAGCAACTTAGGTGTTATTGGATTGGTTATTTTAATGTATTTGATTGTATTTTAAAAACAGAGTTAAATCTAGTGTTATTCAATTGTGTATTTGTTTGATGTATTTCAAAATACAATAAAAACATGTGTTATTCAATTTTGATTTGATAATTTTAGAAAACAGTTTTAGTGGATTTCAATGGATTCTCTCTCTTAAAACATGAGTAAAACAAATACATGAGTTTTGTCTTAGATTTTAAAATCCTTCCCGTGAGTTGTAATAAATTCATCAAAACCCAACACAATACATCATAATTAAACTACTTTAAAACACATAAAAATCTCAATCCAATAACACCTCTTATTACAGAGAAAGCAGAAGCAACATATTATTAAAAAAAAAAAAATGAATTAGCGCAACATGGCTTATGGCTAAACCAATATCCCTTATGCAGATAGTATTCTAGGCATTATGCGTTAAACCACCACTTTTTTTTTTTGGTATCAATGTTACCTACCACCACTTGAAATTAGAATACAACAGAGAGACCAAGTGCGGTCGACAACATACAAAAAGGCAGGCAGATCGGAAGTTGTTGCGGCTGTGACCAGCTTGTCGTCCGTCACACACTGCTCTGATTCAACGATTTGACCACCACCAACCTTCACTGCCACCTTTGTCTTAGAACCACTAGCACATCTCTTATTCTGAAAAATTGTATTGTTGTTACTTATGCACTTCAAAAATTGTTGATTGACTTTTCTTTCCTTTTCCTTTCAAAACAAAACTCAGCAGAAATTTTGTATAATGTTTGTCAAAGACTCAAAGATATATACCCTTATTTAGGTTTCTCCCTTCAGTTATTTTCGATTAATTTATCTAGTGACCATTCAAGCTAGTGTAGTGGTTTTATCCACCTCAAGAAAATGTTGGTCCATGTGGTCCAACTAGCAACTAAAGAAAGAGTCAATAGAGTCGTGGGATAATGATAAGAAGAAGCTTACCCCAATCAAGAAAAGCAAAGAAGTTTGAGTGGCTTTGGAGCTAGAGATCTTGGAGCCAAGTGATTCTAACAAAACTCTGAGAGTGTTGCCAAGCGTTGGCCACCCCAACGTGGAGATGAAGTTCTCGTCCTTGATGCAATCGGTGATGTCGAGAAGGGACTGGAATCCGTCCTGTTGCCACCACGCGCCGCCGGAGAGCTCGATCAACGGCTTCATGCTTTCGAACGCTGTGCACTTCATTCCACCTCTTAGTAGATCCGCCGCCGCGAGCATTAGCTGGCTGTGGCAGCTTGTGAGGACAAGCTTCTTAAGTTCGGCGAAACGAGCCACCAGACTAATGCATTTCTCATCGGTGCTCAAAAGTTCCGTGAAACGTCCACCAGGAACGATGATAGCGTCGTAATTCTCGGGGATGACGTCATTAAAGTTGGAGTTTAGTGTCACATGATCGACCACCAACTCGCTGTATATCTGTAAAAAAGGATTTGTCCAAAAAAAAAAAATCTGTAAAAAAGGTAAAAAATTTAGAATTTTTTTTTCGAAACTAATTAAGAAATAAGCTTTGTAGAACTGTTGTGTCTCACCCTCCGCTACCGCAATTATCTGATTCTTTTTTATAAGAATAATAAAAATTATGGATCATGATAAACTACTCTGAATTATTTCAGTGGGTAAAAAGTTACTAATTAATCTACTGAAAATCCTAAAATAATTTTAAATACTTGAATTACTAGTACTTTCTGATATCCGGCCGGACGTGTTTTTACTCCATCTTTAGTAAAAAGTTTTTGATTTTGCGGGGAAGTGCTAATTCCCTGCCTTAAAATTAACAATAAATATAACTTCGATTACTAAATGTAAGTATGATTCATTTTATGGGGTATTATTTACATTTATATTTATTTTTGTTATCTTATCTCATTAATGAAGCAAAGAACGTATCAAATGGAGAAACCCCAAATGAATTAAGAAGAAGTGAAAGATTAGAGAAATGCATCGAGGCCGAGGAAATCGTGAGCGGCCATGACACACTTGCCGCCAGTTTTGCGACCCGGAGAAACGGAGTGGACGCTAACTCCAAAAGCTTGGAGGACGTAAAGAGGTATTATGGTCTCGTAGGCTTCCATGAAGTCACCGCATAACATCAAAACCGATTTTTGAGTCATTAATGATCCCATAATTATATCTTAAGACAAAGCACACATTCAGTGGTTACTCACACTACTCACTCTATATATATGAGTTCGAATAACGACATAGCATTCGTTTTTTATTCAATATCACAAGAGATAAAGATAAAGATAAAGTGGAAACGTGACTCCACTTGGATCACTTATTTTTTATTTATGTAAAAATGATGACCGACACTACGTGTGGCTGGGGAGAATATAATTGGTTATGAAGTAATTTATTTTTAAAGATTATTAATTTAGGAGGTAATATAAAAAGAAAACAACTCTGTTTAACACATTGAAAAACTAACATTGATTTCAATTTACAAAATTACAATCATATTTGATTTGATTTTTTTTTTTTAAATATTTTGATGATAATGATATATATTAAAAAAGTTTTGCAGCTCTTTTGATGTTCCCAAATTATATATTACATGATTATTATTTGTTTGCTCGTGAATTCGCTTACAATCGTCTGGATGTTGAATGGAGTAGATATTATGCGTTAAACCAGCACTTGAGATTAGAATACAACAGAGAGACCAAGTGCAGTCGACAATGCATACAAAAAGGCAGGCAGATCGGAAGTTGTTGCGGCTGTGACCAGCTTGTCGTCCGCCACACACTGCTCTGATTCAACTATTTGACCACCACCAACCTTCACTGCCACCTTTGTCCCATAACCACTTGCACATCTCTTCTTCTGCAAAATTGTATACAAATTCTAATGAAAATGCGACCAAAAATTAGAATTGGCGATACTAATATCTTTGGTACAATTAATAAAGGACGTGGTACCATCTAACGACTCATATTATTGTACGGTGTTTATGATCATACCTTGAGAGCCCCGGTAGCAGCCAGTAGCCAGTTTCCCATACCAATGGCAGCAACATACTTGCCTTTCTCAACAAACTTCTTGACTAATCCGACGGCCTTGTCGTTCATCACCAAGAACTCCGGCGATCTTCCTCCGGGAACCACAATGCAGTCGTAATCATCCACAGAGATATCATCCCACGCAACGGTCACATAGAAGTTGTGGCCGGACTTCTCGGTAGGAAGTTGCCGCCCGTCCTCGAGGTCGTGAACGATAGTAGCGCATTTGTCACCTTTCTTCTTGTTTGGTGACATTGCATCCACTTTACATCCCAAAGCTTGAAACGCTTTGAATGGTACGGTGATACTGTAGTCTTCAACACAGTCCTAATATACCGGAACAAAACAAAATTAGACCAAATATTAGTGTCATTCTTTAATTTCAGTAAGAACATGGATCATACTATAACTTAGTTGAGGGTTAAAGTTGTAGTTAGTAATGAGTAATGACATTAATTTTGGATTTGGTTTGGTTTGATTGTTAGTATATCGTTGGGTTTGGTTTCGTTTTCAAGAAAAGTAGAGATAAAAATAATAAATGTTGTTTTTACTCCATATGTTTTTTTCTCTCTCTTTGGTTCGAGTTGGGGTTTTTTTTGCCTAATAACTAAGTACTAAGCGCATCTCTAATAGTTCATATTATATCTTATTATAAATGACAAAATGTTTGCAATAGAATTGGATTTATCTCCAATAGTTCATACTATATTTTTATTTTCAACTTATTATTAGTTGCTAAAACTACATGATTTTGGGAAAATTTCAAAACTACATATTTTTAGTTGTCAATTTTCAAAACTACATCTCTTAAGTGTTCATTTTCAAAAATATTTTTTTTTCATTGAGTAAAAGAACTCTAAACCCTAAACCCCAAACCCCAAAATCTAAACCCTAGTCAAGGATTAGTGAACCCAAACTTATATATTAAAATTAGAAAAATGTATTTTTGAAAATTGTCACATGAGAAGTGTAGTTTGAAAATTTACACCCCAAGAGGTGTATTTCTTAAAATTTATCATGATTTTTTTTCAAATTTTACAAACTGAATCATCTATTTTTTTTCTTGCAAAAACATCCACAATTATAATATTTTAAAAATTGTATTATAATAATATTAAGAAAAATACATCACACTACATCAAAATTATAGAAAATATAGATTTTAATTTAATCACCCCCATTTGAATATTTTTCCCATAAATGATCAATTAACGCATCTCGAAGTGAAATATGTTTTTGTTCTAAGATGTGGATTCAATTAAAGATCCGGATCTTCGTGAGTATATTCAAGCTGAACAAACCCAAATTTTACGAAAAAGAGCTGAACAACAGGATCCACAGTAACCTACATCGTTTGGATAATTTAAGCAGATTTAGAAATGATTTTGGAAAGTATTAAATCATTAATCTTTGTTGTTTAAGCTATTATTTTATGTTTTATAAAGTTCAGTATTTTTAAAATAAATTTTAAGTTTATTATGGTTATGTTATTATATTTTTTATTAAATAAATATTATTTATATTTTAATAGAATTATAAGTATTTTAATATATATAAATAAATCATAATCAAAATAATTAAACTTTAAATTAAAACTATTTATAAATTGAAGGACTACTTTATAAATAAAAAAGTTCAATGTCAAAATAGCATATTGCATAATCTCATGACAAATTTAGAAGCAAAAATAGCATGATGCTATTTTGCAATAGAAAATATAACACTGTTGGAGCAAATACTATTGCAAAATAGCATCAAATGACAAATTTGACATGGGGTTCGAGATGCTCTAAAGTACTGTATATGTTCTGATTTGGCAAAAAAGCTTCTGATTTGGCAAAAAAAGCATCATTTTTCTTTTAAATTTCGTCAACACATCAGTTAGACATATTACTCTAGGATGTCTTTTATTTTTTGGTCGATTTTGAAAAAAAAAAAAAAGATGAATTATTTTTTGTTACTTTTTGCACCTTCAAAAATTGTTGATTGACTTTTTCTTTTTCTTTTTCTAATTGTGTTTTTTGTTTGTCAAAGATATGTACCGTATTTAGGTTTCATTTTCAGTACGTTTGGTTTTCAATAAATTAAAGCGATCAATTTATCTAGTGACCATTCTAGCTGCACCTCAAGAAAATGTTGGTCCAAAATAACAGCACCCAAATATATATATATATATTAGAGGAATACTTTAAAATACGTAGGATAATTAAAAGAAGCTTATTTTTGTGGTATTTTTCTATATCATAACTAAAGAAAGAGTAAATAGAGTCGTGGGATAATGATACGAAGAAGCTTACCCCAATCAAGAAAAGTAAAGAAGTTTGAGTGGCTTTGAAGCTAGAGATCTTGGAGCCAAGTGATTCTAACAAAACTCTGAGAGTGTTGCCAAGCGTTGGCCACCCCAACGTGGAAATGAAGTTCTCGTCCTTGATACAATGGGTGATGTCGAGAAGGGACTGGACTCCGTCCTGTTGCCACCACGCGCCGCCGGAGAGCTCGATCAACGGCTTCATGCTTTCGAACGCCGTGCACTTCATTCCACCTCTTAGTAGATCCGCCGCCGCGAGCATTAGCTGGCTGTGGCAGCTTGTGAGGACAAGCTTCTTAAGTTCGGCGAAACGAGCCACCAGACTAATGCATTTCTCATCGGTGCTCAAAAGTTCCGTGAAACGTCCACCAGGAACGATGATAGCGTCGTAATTCTCGGGGATGACGTCATTAAAGTTGGAGTTTAGTGTTAGATGATCGACCACCAACTCGCTGTATAACTGTAAAAAATGTAGAAGTTTTAGAAAAAAATTTGAAACTAAGAAACAGGCTGTGCAATCTTCAATGACGTCATCAAAGTTTACGGGGTACTATTATTTTACATTAGTAATTATTTTTGCTTGATGAAGCAAAAAACTTTTTTTGATAAAGAATGAAGCAAAAAACTTATCAAATGGAAAAACCCCAAATGAAGAAAAAAGTGAAAGATTAGAGAAATGCCTGGAGGCCGAGGAGATCGTGAGCGGCCATGACGCACTTGTCGCCAGTTTTGCGACCCGGAGAAACGCAGTGGACGCTAACTCCAAACGCTTGGAGGACGTAGAGAGGTATAATGGTCTCATAGGCTTCCATGAAGTCACCGCATAGCATCAAAACCGATTTCTGAGCCACTGATCCCATAATTATCTCTTCACACAAGCACACATACAGTGGTTACTCACACTACTTTATATATATAATACCACATGGTATTCCTTTTTTATTCAAGAGACAAGAGATAAGGATATGCAAGTGGAAACGAAACTCCACTTAAATCACTTATTATTTATTTATGTAAAGATGATGACCCACATTATATACCAGCGCTGGGGGGAATTAATTGCGAAGTAAATTTTTTTACAAGGATTTAATTTAGGAGGTAATATATATAAAAAGATAAAATATATGCTGAATAAAAAGATAAAATATATGTTGAAACACATTGAAACACTAAAAATGATGTCATTTTACACTCATATTCGATTTTCTAATATTTTGATGATAATGATATGATTTGTAGTAAACTGTTATAAGCTTATTATATGTCTATGAGGATATGATTCAGTCTAAAAAAATAAACAGTTTAATTAGTACAAATCATATCACTATTATTGCTAATTTAATGCAAACAATCAGTTAAATTATAATGTTTTCCTTATAGAAGAATACATAAATAAATAAATAAATAAACATGTGATAATTGCAATTTTCCTACTCACCTACCTGGCGACCTCACACCTACCTGCAATCGTCCGTTGCATAAGGCTCTGTTCTTTTGTAAATCGGTGTTGCTGCGATCGCGACTACTAACAGAGACAAAAATTATAAAAGAGAAGAGAGAAATCTTGCTGAAATTGATCGCATGTGTTATTGCAGGCTATCATTCCAGTCGCTGGTATTTTTTAGCGATTGATAATTGTCCCATTTCATCGCTGCGATTAACACCGGCGACTGCTCTCTTCCACCTCTCCACATACTTGAGTCATAAGTTACTTGTATTTGTCATTTTTATTCGATCGCAGTTGCTGTCGCAACGATTTACAAAAAAACACCGCATAACCTGAAAAAAAAAAAAAACAAAAAAAAAACAAAAAGGCACATAAGAATGAACTAAACATGTAGTATTTTTTTAATTCACTACAGTATACATAGTTAAATATTCTTATACGGTAAGGACTAGGGAGCTTAATTAAGTAAATACGTACCTATACCTCTAATATATACTTTATTTAAATATATATATATATATTTGCTTTCTTCTATTGTCAACTATAGTTCTTGATTTAAACCTGTGAGAATACGTCGTAAATTATTTTCAGTTCGAGTTTTCTGTTATCCATAGTAAACTTCAACGGTAGATTGGAAAGCCAAAAAAAAAAAAAGACTCAACGAGAAGGCAAACAATAAAAAGTAAATAACTGGAAAATAAATGTGATGTTTAAGGTTTTACAAACATCACAACTCAGAAGTTCACAACACTTTCCTTTTTCATTGTTTGCCTTCTCTTCATGTTTTTTTTTTGCCCCAATATCCTTTTTCCTTTACTACTGTCCACTTGATTTCCTTTTTGTTTTTTTCTTTCTTTTCATTTTTCTTCTTCTTTTTATTTGAGATTCTTATTTTTTCTTGTACAGAGTTTGTTTTCCACCGTTATAAAATCTGTTCCAATAGAGGCACCGGTATAAAAAGGGAAGAGGGGAAAGAGTTCTCATATATATAAGGTTAAGCTTGATCGCATATATTAATTTTGAGTAAGATCATATGGGATTGAATTCATGTATTGGGAACGAAACAAAAAAGGGATCAGGACATTAGGGTTCACACGTATTGAATCACGAGGAAAGAGTTCTCATATATATAAGGTTAAGCTTGATCGCATATATAAAATTTTGAGTAAGATCATATGGGATTGAATTAATGTATTGGGAACGAAACAAAAAAGGGATCAGGACATTAGGGTTCACACGTATTGAATCAAAATTAGGAATGTCCTGTTCTGGACTCGTATGGTTAGCTTCATTACATACATGGCTAGGATTCGTGAGTTGTGAGCCTTGTGTTGGTGTTGCATGCTCGTACTTAGAATTTGCTATTATATTGAGTTAGCTTCGATTAGGAACCCAATCTGAATCTACTTGGTGTTGCATGCTCATATTTATTAGTATTTGCTATTATATTGAGTTAGTATATTGATTTAAATCGAAATCGAATTTATTTTGGCATTTGTGGTCATGTAGGGTTAAGCGACAGAGTTATTTAATTTGCATGCTTTCAAATCATAGGAAAATCTATCCAACCTTAGATGCTCCATAGAGCAATTAACAGCTTGTAAATTTCAGAAAAGTTGATATCAAGCAACCGACAATCAGATTCAAAGCATATAACCAACTGTGTTATGGTCGGATGAACCAAGATGCATATTTAGGAAAAAGTAAAACTCGAACCAGTTGGGAAAAGTATGGATTGTGTGGAAAAATGCAGAGTGAACAATTTATCGTTGATGGCCTGTTGAGTGTATGTTATGGCATGATTATGGAACAAACCATGTTTATGGTTTGTTTACGGTAATGGCATGACACTGATTGACTATGTCTATGCATAGAGTTAGTTGGGATTTATATGAGTGTTGGTTTACAAAAAAATGGGTAAGCTAATTGGATCTGTAAAGTGTTTAATGTATTGCATGGTCATGTATATGTATGGTTACACTCATGGTTGAGTTCCCTTTGAGATTAGTCACTACCGTCTCTGCTTTCTAATGCTCAGTTTTTGGAGAGGATAACAAAATTAGAAGAAGCAGAGACATCACATGAGTGTATAGTGAGCTCTTTAAAGCTTCACTACTAACCCCCTGGCATTAGTCTGAAAGCATTCCAAACTCAGGACATGCAGTGTGGTGGCCCATTGGATCTCATGGATCTCATGGCCGTTGACCCGAGCTCGCTCGAGCTCATGGTGTCCGTTGAACCATTGAACCAGGGAGAAGTCCACTCTGTAGCACTTTGGTGCGTTCTTACCGAGGCTGACCAGATCAGCCGATAGGGTATATCATCAAAAAAAAAAAGAAGCTTTCACTACATATATCTTTAAATCTAGTTCCATATGAGTTTTGAAAAGCAATTAAGATGTGTAGGATCCGGGTTAAAAGTTTGCGGTTCTTACACGTTGACAACATAAGCCTTGTTCCGTAGCTTGATGCCAAGTAAACATCACAAATTAAGACGCTGTGACGATACCTACTGAATGAAAAGAAAATCAGTGGTGTTGTCGCATTTACGGTAACGCTACGGTCAATGTATTTTTCGGAGTCATATTGAAAGGACGCAGGGATGAATAGTTTTAACTCCATTTCTAACGCTAGACTTTATCGCTTCTTGGTCTTTAGTTCTATAGCCGCCTACAAGTATGCTTTGTTTTCACCCTGTTTACCGGGTTTAGTCTTTCCGCTTGATCTTTCTGCCACCTTTTGGTGCACGTTCTTGTTTTCTTTATTTGAATAAAATAACCAGCGTAAAAAAAAAAGAAGACTTTCTCGCAAAATCATGTTTCTGAATAAAACAAGATTACAAAATTTAAAAGTCCATGCAATTTAGGTATGCATACCATATACAAAACTCATGTTGGATGCTTACATAGTTAGGAATTTATCCAAAGCTACCAAGTCAAGAATATGCAATGCATAATGGTACATGTGAAAGGAATACAAAGGCATAAATTAACATTAATATAAATGTATTACACCCAAATTATGAATCCAAGTCTCCAAGAAAATACAAATTGATCAGATACAAACAATACCCAAAGAAAAAAAGAAGAAGAAATCAAGTAAAACATGGTAGCTTAATCAAGAATTGCATTTACTGGTTTTCAGTAATATGAAGGTGGTGGTGGAGACTTGTAGTCTACCTTAGGGGAGGGTGAGTACGATGGTGGTGGTGGAGAACTGTAGACATATGGTGGTGGTGGAGACTTGTAGTCAATCTTTGGAGAAGGTGAGTAGTATGGTGGCGGTGGGGAACTGTAGACATATGGTGGTGGTGGAGACTTATACTCAACCTTAGGGGATGGAGAGTAGTATGGTGGTGGTGGGGAACTGTAGACATATGGGGGTGGTGGAGACTTATACTCAACCTTTGGGGAAGGTGAGTAGTATGGTGGTGGTGGGGAACTGTAGACATATGGTGGTGGAGGAGACTTGTAGTCTACCTTAGGGGAGGGTGAGTACGATGGTGGTGGTGGAGAACTGTAAACATACGGTGGTGGAGGAGATTTGTAGTATACTTTAGGAGATGGTGAGTAATATGGTGGTGGTGGAGAGTTGTAGACATATGGTGGTGGAGAGGATTTGTATACAATCTTTGGAGAAGGAGAATAGCATGGAGGCGGTGGTGGACAGACGCATACATGTGGGTGTGGTGGAGATTTGTAATAAACTTTAGGAGATGGCGAGTGGTATGGTGGTGGTGGAGAACTGTAGACATATGGTGGTGGGGGAGACTTGTAGTGTACCTTAGGGGCTGGAGAATAATATGGTGGTGGTGGAGAACTGTAGACATATGGTGGTGGGGGAGACTTGTAGTGTACCTTAGGGGCTGGAGAGTAATATGGTGGTGGTGGAGAACTGTAGACATATGGTGGTGGCGGAGACTTGTACTCAACTGTAGGGGAGGGTGAGTAGTATGGTGGTGGTGGGGAACTGTAAACATATGGTGGTGGAGGAGACTTGTACTCAACCTTAGGGGAGGGTGAGTAGTATGGTGGTGGTGGTGGGGAACTGTAAACATATGGTGGTGGTGGAGACTTGTATACAACCTTTGGGGATGGAGAATAGTATGGTGGTGGTGGAGAACTGTAGACATATGGTGGTGGTGGAGACTTGTAGTCTACCTTAGGGGATGGAGAGTAGTATGGTGGTGGTGGAGAACTGTAGACATATGGTGGTGGTGGAGACTTGTACACAACTTTCGGTGATGGGGAGTAGTATGGTGGTGGTGGAGAACTGTAGACATATGGGGGTGGTGGAGACTTGTAGCTAACCTTTGGGGAAGGTGAGTAATATGGTGGTGGTGGAGAACTGTAAACATATGGTGGTGGAGGAGACTTGTAGTACACCTTAGGTGAGGGAGAGTAATATGGTGGTGGTGGGGAACTGTATACATATGGTGGGGGAGAAGACTTGTATACAACCTTCGGGGATGGAGAGTAGTATGGTGGTGGTGGAGAACTGTAGACATATGGTGGTGGTGGAGACTTGTAGTCTACCTTTGGGGATGGAGAGTAGTATGGTGGTGGTGGAGAACTGTAGACATATGGGGGTGGTGGAGACTTGTAGTCAACCTTTGGGGAAGGTGAGTAATATGGTGGTGGTGGGGAACTGTATACATATGGTGGTGGTGGAGACTTGTAGTATACCTTAGGTGAGGGAGAGTAATATGGTGGTGGTGGAGAACTGTAGACATATGGTGGTGGTGGAGACTTGTAGTCTACCTTAGGGGATGGAGAGTAGTATGGTGGTGGTGGAGAACTGTAGACATATGGGGGTGGTGGAGACTTGTAGTCAACCTTTGGGGAAGGTGAGTAATATGGTGGTGGTGGGGAACTGTATACATATGGTGGTGGAGGAGACTTGTAGTATACCTTAGGTGAGGGAGAGTAATATGGTGGTGGTGGGGAACTGTATACATATGGTGGGGGAGGAGACTTGTATACAACCTTCGGGGATGGAGAGTAGTATGGTGGTGGTGGAGAACTGTAGACATATGGTGGTGGAGGAGACTTGTAATCAACCTTAGGAGATGGTGAATAAGATGGTGGTGGTGGAGAACTGTAGACATATGGGGGTGGAGGAGATTTGTACTCTACTTTAGGAGAAGGAGAGTAGTATGGTGGTGGTGGTGGGGAACTGTAGACATATGGTGGTGGAGGGGACTTGTAGTCTACCTTTGGAGAAGGAGAGTAGTATGGTGGAGGTGGTGGAGAACTGTAAACATACGGTGGTGGAGGAGACTTGTACTCAACCTTTGGAGAGGGAGAGTAATATGGTGGTGGTGGAGAGCTGTAAACATATGGCGGTGGAGGGGATTTGTAGTCAACCTTAGGAGAAGGAGAGTAGTATGGTGGTGGTGGAGAACTGTAGACATATGGGGGTGGAGGAGATTTGTACTCTACCTTGGGAGATGGTGAATAGTATGGCGGTGGTGGTGGGGAACTGTAAACATATGGTGGTGGAGGAGACTTGTATTCAACAGGGGATGGTGAATAGTTTGGTGGTGGTGGTGGAGAACTGTAGACATACGGTGGTGGAGGAGACTTGTACTCAACCTTTGGAGAGGGAGAGTAATATGGTGGTGGTGGAGAACTGTAAACATATGGCGGTGGAGGGGACTTGTAGTCAACCTTAGGAGAGGGAGAATAGTATGGTGGTGGTGGAGAACTATAGACATACGGTGGTGGAGGAGACTTGTAGTCGACCTTAGGCGATGGAGAGTAATATGGGGGTGGTGATGGTGAATTGTAGACAGATGGTGGAGGAGGTGATTTGTATTCTACATCCGGGGATGGTGAATATGATGGTAGTGGTGGCAAGCTATTCGTGTATGGTTCATACGCAGCAACCATTGTTGCCATGATGATAATTCCTAGAGCGGAAGTAAGATGGGTTGAAGGCCCCATCCTAAGAGAAGACCTCATGGTGATTTTGCTTTTCTTTACCAACGTTTCACTACGTTGGTTAGTTTTACTTGTTTTGGTTTGTGTTGTAAGGAAATGGGTCATGGGTTTATATAGCAAAGTTTTACTTTAAATCCAGCTTGCTTACTCACCTTTGTCTGTTTCTTTTTGACTCCATCAAACTGAATCGTGGAAGCATGTTTACACGATGCTCGTTTGAGACGTGCAAGAACGTCTAGTGAATGTCAATGAGCCACTTACCATTTTCTAATCACAAGTTCAGGAAGTTGTATAGATGCATTGTTTTGGTCATTGACCAAGTTTGTTTATTGGGGGAATTTCATTTTTTGTACTCAAACATTTTTTTTTAAAAAAAACTATACCCAATATGACTCTTTAACCAAAAGTGTACCCCAAGGGGTGTAAAAAGACCATTTGGTCTTTCATGAACAAACAATAAACGCGTGCTGCAAATGACCATTTTACCCACGTAGGTGAAGTCTACAGCAGAAGTTTACGAAAAGTAGACTTCTAAACGAAGTCTACAACAGATTAAAATCTTAAATTTAAATTATAAAATTAAAGAAAAATATTTAAACCAAACAAATTATACATAAATAAGACATTGAAGTTTGGCATCTTTTAAAAATAATTTTACTTAGAAATTAATTAGCCTAAGTAAAACAAAGACAAATTAAGCCACAAAGCTAAAAATTTATAGAGAAGTCTACACATGAAGTCTACAAACTTGCAAAATCTTAAAATTTAATTTAAAAATTTATAAAAATATTTTACCAAATATTTTTTGCTAGTAATTTAAGTAAATACAAAGGTCATCTATATAAAATACAAACTCATTAAAATGTATACGTTTATAAGTTTCATGAGTATTTGGTTCAATAAGGTTAGAGTTTAGGTTTAAAGTTTAAGGTTTGATAGTATGAGTTGTTAGGGTTTAGACAAATATTTTTTGAAAACAAAGTTTACATGTTGTATAATGATTTAAGGTTCATATATCTTTGTTGTTGATAGTGTAAATTGTGAATATGCAAAGAAAACTAATGTATGTTATAAGTTTTTATGTATAAAATTCGATTTAGGGTTTAGGGTATGGCAGACTTCGTTTGTAGACTTCCTATGTAGATTTCTCTAAGAAGTATACAAAACCAGAATTTTAAAGTAAATCGGAATGAGCCCCTTCATATATATAGAGGGTGTAACCCTAATTTCGATAAATCCAATCTCATTTATCTCTCTAAAACGGCGCAGCTTCTCTCTCTGGTCCCCTCATCCTCCGTCGCCGTGTGCGTCGTCTTTGTGGTAAGCGGTCGACGTTGTTCTCGTTCTTCCATCGTCATCATGTCTTCTTCTTCTTCTTCTATACCCGAACTAAATATCTGATTTCTTGTTGGTGGAAAGGTCTGTCAGGCCTCTCTCTCCTACTTTCGGATACAGATCTGTGACAGAACCCGCTAACAGGTGAGCGTTAGTATGCAATAATTTTATTTTCAAAAAAATTATGCATGTGGGAAGCTAATTTCGGTCTGGGTACCTGTCTTATTGGACACAGGAATGGGGCGATACAGCTACAGTCAACCTACAAGTAGCTCTGTGAGATTGTGCAGTGGGGATGAACCAGATGTGAGCTCCACCACCCGAGACTATGGAATTCCTAATTTATGCTATTGTGGGTTGCGGACAATGATGAAAACAATGGACAACACAGATGCCTATCCGGGTAGAATGTTCTTCGGATGCAAAGATTACAAGGTAAATGTAATGGTGGTGTGCTGTTTTGTTTGGTGTCTAAATGTACGAATGTCTTTAAGTTCCATTATTGTGTTTTTATAGGATGTTGATAACATGCATCTACTAAAGTGGTGGGATGAGGCTATGATGGAGGAATTCATTCTGCTGCGACGTGCTACTGACAACCAAGGAGATTGCATTCGTGTCCTTAGAGTTGCTGATCGGATTGAGGCAGAGCTAGCTCAACTGAAACAGCTAGCTCTTATGGAGAAGAAGCGGGACAGCAGAGTGGAACTGAGCATCATCATTGGGCTTCTCCTTGCAGGATTGATCGTCTGTGGTTGCATGACCATATTTTGGTTTAGGGTTTAGGGTTTGGTTGTTTGAAAATGATGCTAGTTATATGTAATGTAGGATCCCGTCGAATATTTGGTACCCTAAACCCCATTTCGAGGGTCTATTTATATTTCTTGCATTGCATTTTCCACGTTTTTAAGACTTCAATCGTAGACTTTGTTTGTAGACTTCGGAATGAAGTCTACAATATAATTTAAAAGAGCGTCAAATTGAAATAATCTGGGAAAAAATCGGCGGGCTTACTAAAATCCTGCTACTCGAAGTAGACTTTGATTGTAGACTTTAATTGTAGACTTCATGTAGAAGTCTACTTCTCGGTTTGCTAATTCACCCTAAATTAAAAGAGCGGCAAATTGAAATATTCTGGGAAAAAATCGGCGGGCTTACTAAATCCGGCTACTCGAAGTAGACTTTGATTGTAGACTTCAATTGTAGACTTCATGTAGAAGTCTACTTCTCGGTTTGCTAATTCACCCTAAATTAAAAGAGCGGCAAATTGAAATATTCTGGGAAAAAATCGGCGGGCTTACTAAATCCGGCTACTCGAAGTAGACTTTCATTGTAGACTTCAATTGTAGACTTCATGTAGAAGTCTACTTCTCGGTTTAATATAAATTAAAAGAGCGGCAAATTGAAATATTCTGGGAAAAAATCGGCGGGCTTTCTAAAATCCGGCTACTCGAAGTAGACTTTGATTGTAGACTTCAATTGTAGACTTCATGTAGAAGTCTACTTCTCGGTTTACTTATACTGAACCAACTTGAAATTATATTTATTTCGAAAAACTTACCGATAACCGCTCCGATAACCGATAACTGCTCCCAACCGGCCCAAATTAACCTAATGTCCTCCTTTGGTGTCTTCATTTCGGTTGTTAGTCACTCAAAACCAAGATCTTCCTTTGCGAAAAGGCGATTTCAGACCATACGAACCGCCGCTGGCGATTCCCGACCAGACGAACGCCACCGTGCTCCACCATCTCGCGCCCTTATTTTCCCTTTCCGCTAATTTTAATAGTAAGTTATATCTAAACCCTCTCCCTCATAACATATTTCGACTTCCGTTGTTCCAATTAACCACCCTCACGTATAATTTCATTTTTCATATCGTCCGCCGCCGTACTCCACCATCTCGCGACCATAATCCGACATTTACTCGTCGCCGTTCTTTCTCCATCTTGTTACTACTAGGTCTAACTTCGAAGGTAAACCGCTGAATTTAAATTTGTTATGTTGTTCGTCGTTTGCCGAATATTAGGGTTCGTATGCCGTATTGTAGACTTCAGTTGTAGACTTTAATTGTAGACTTCATTTGTAGACTTCAATTGTAGACTTCAATTGTAGACTTAAATTGTAGACTTAAATTGTAGACTTCATTTGTAGACTTCAATTGTAGACTTCAATTGTAGGCTTACTCGGTTTTTTTCCCGATCCCTAATAGCTACAGGATGGAGAAGCCGAGATTTCCTAAAAGGTTTTTCACAAAAGGTGTAGAGCCTGAGACCGACAAAAGCATCGGATATTACAGCAGCGACACGAAGTTGTTTGAGGCTCTTCAGAAACTACTGAGCGATGATGAATGGACCGAGCTCGAGTCCTCCTCGCTCGGGGTTTTCTTTAAATTCGTGAAGATGAAGTTCTCCTGGGCATCAATGGTTGTGAAGTGTATGCTCTCCATGCAAATAGTGTGTTTGAAGCCCTTTGAGATTTGGAGTGTCGTTGGCGCAAGCCCAGTAAGATTCTCGTTGCATGAGTTTGCTCACATAACCGGTCTTAACTGCGAATACAAAGAGAAACTGGAGACCCCCGATACAGCTGAAGACACAGATGATGCGGTTGTGTTTTGGGAGAAACTTGGTGTGAATGTCAACAGTGGTCCTACCATTGAAAACCTCACACGGGCATGCGGGTGGGCCGAAGACTGGTCTAGAGAGGATAGAAAGAGGCTGGCTTATTTAGCCGTATATGCTGGTTTCATTGTGGCACGAAGGCCATCTATTGCTACACCGGTGGAGATGGCAAAGTTAGTAATGGATCTAGAAGAGTTTGAAGGTTACCCTTGGGGGAGAGTAGCCTTCTGCAACCTCATTCGATCTGTGAAAAGTGCCAACCTCACGAAGAACTACTATCTTGACGGGTTTGTTGAAGTGCTGCAACTGTGGGTGTACTACGCTATGCCTAGTTTCGGTCAAGACTTTGGTTTTCCCATTCCGGGTAGACAATCTCCGCCTATGCTGGCCTTCAAAGGAAGTAAAGGGCGTAAAAATATAATGGATAATCTTATTGCGCAGGTAATTAACGGTTGTCAATGCACCATGTGCGTTATTACTTTACGTGGATACTGATAAAGCTTTACCTTTTTTGCAGGTTAATTTCAATCATATGGTTATGGTGGCCAGGGAAGATTCTTACCCTAGGTGGGATAATGACGTGGAGGATGAGCACGTTGACAACGTTATCAAGGCGTTGTACGGGGAGATTGGTGGCCGCTGGAGATGGAAGCCTTCCGACTGGAGCTCTAAAGGCGTAGCTGTCTGGGACAACGTGACGGCGGAGAAGGGAACTGGCAAGAAGAGAGTATTGGATTCACATTCGGGTGGTAAATGGTCGGCAAAAAGACCATGTCCTGACAATGGGACCAAAGGACAATCCTCCGACGCTGGTTGGGAGACATTGCAGTCCGCAATGCAGGCAATGTTTGATCAGTTCACTAAGCAGCAGTCACATGAGCTAAAGATCCGTTTCGATAGTCTGGATGAGAAGATTGAGCTCATCAACAATAAGGTCGAAAAGCTTAGAGGAGGTATGTCGGAGGATACCGAAGCGAAAGAGCATGTTAAGTCCAACGATGGGGATCATGAAGTAAAAGATGATGTGAAGTCTAACGCTGCAGAGGATCGAGCTCCTGCTGCTCTTCCGGTTAGTAAAGATCCCTCTCGAAAACTATATGCTCGTATTGCTGCAAAACAAAATGCTGTTAAGCCTGAGAACCGTAAACCGTCTAGAAGTAGAGCAACAACTAAGAATCAGCAGAAGTAGTCATCTTTGTTTAGAAGAAGAGCAACAACCACAACCGTAAACTACCTGTTATGTGGCAGCAATCTTTGTTTCCTGTTTTCCGTTATACTGCAATTGTTCATGTGAAGCTCCCATGTAGGACTTCATGTTATGGTGTTCAATAATACAGAGTAATATATTCGTTTTCAATATTTCATTAAAGACTTGAAATATTGTGTTCTGTATCGTTCGGTGTAGCACAAACCCGAGGCGCCTTGCGAGAGTGTGAATAATCAAGCGGACAAGAGCTGCGAGTATGTGAGGCAGCATATGCCAACACAGTCAGAAAGGATTGCGGATCTAAAAAACAAGCAACCAAAGGAGACGGCGGCCGTAGTTGAAGCTAAGGTCAGGAAGACAGAGAGGTTGAGGACATTGGCGGATACGCAAGGTGGAATTTTCGAGGGTAACAGCACCGTGAAGCGTATAATCCCTAACCAGGAACATAGAGGTCGTGGATATAATCCCTTTGGGCCGTTGGACAAGGTTATGAAGCAGGCCGTGGTGGATCATTATAAGAGCTGCCCGTAAGTTGACTTCTTTTGCAGACTTCTTTTGCAGACTTCTTTTGCAGACTTTTTTTGCAGACTACTTTTGCTGACTTCTTTTGTATACTTCATTATTTGCAGACTTCTGTTTTATTATAGCACTAACACTTGCAATGTAATCAGTGGTGCAGGCAGAAGGAAGACCACTAAGACCGCCAGCGAGTTCCCGCTCCGCTTTTGGTGGTACGACCTCCTAAATCAACAGGAGTGGCTGATTGATACGGTAAGTCTGGTAAATGATTGACTTAGATAGTAGACTTCAATCGTCTGACTAAAATGCATTAATTAAAATACTGACTAAAATGCAGCACATAAACGCCGTTATTTACATGCTGAGGATGCGTATGTTGAATCACCCCGAGTGGTTTAGAAGTGACCGCATCTGCTTCGTCGACACTACATTTGGGCATTACTGGAGTACCAAGTACGATGAGTTCAATATGATTGCACCCGATGAGCATGGTTTTGGTAGATCTCTTCCTCTACTCTCGTATGATTACTACAAAGGTGCCTTACCAGAGCCTCGGCCATCGATGAAGATTTGGGGAGTCGACATTGATGACCTGTACATACCCTACAACGTGAAAGGTACCCATTGGGTTGCTCTGTACATTTCCCTCCCCAAGAGGCACATCACCATATACGATAGTCTGCCGCACTACACGAGTCCTCAGGAGTTATATCCTCTAATAGAACCTGTCGCAGTGATGCTTCCCTACATGATGAGGCTATTGGCGGATGAGGACAAAAAAGATGCCTGGCCTTTCGATCCGTTCACCTATGACCGTCCAATCGATCCAGCCGTCGTGCCGCAGCAGAGTAATGGCAACGACTGTGGGGTGTTCACGCTGAAGTACATTGAGTGTCACGCACTTGGTATGGAATTTCCTCAGACACTGCGCCATAAGAACATCCCAAACATTAGAATGAAGCTTGCTTGTGACATATTCCATGAGACAGGCTGTCGGGGACCAGAGGAACGAGACTACCCCGAGTTGGACTAATCGTATGTATTAGGACGTATGTATTAGGACGTATGTATTAGGACGTATGTATTAGGAATGTTGTTGAAACACTAGACATGACTAACGTAGTCTTCTTTTGGACTTGTTGATAGGGTTAAGAGTTTTTGGTTTAACCTATCACGTATCAGGGTTATTGTATCATTCGGCTAAGGTAGACTTCTTTTGTAGACTTCTTTTGTAGACTTCTTTTGTAGACTTCATTTGTAGACTTCTTTTGAAGTCAGTTTCGTATGTAAGCTATTTCCCGTCCATGACTTACTTAAATTTCTGATAAGATAGACTTAACATAACATACATTCCGAATATTAACATAACATAAGCTTTTCATGCAAATGTAGACTTCTTGTGTAGACTTCCTCAGTATACTTCATAAGTAGACTTCAATCGGTAGCATTCTGTATCCGGAAAACAAGTGAATTTTACCGTTATAACAGATTTTGCAAAGTGAATTTTACCGTTAATGATTCAATTTGCTTACACATTTGCGGATAGTATGCCCTGGTTGTCTGCATTTCGAGCACGTATACTTCTTTGGCATCTTTCTCGGTTTCTTGTTCCTCTTTCTTGCCATTTCTAACCAAGTTTGCCATCTGGATTTCTTCTTCCTTCCGGGGAGAGGTTTTACCTCTGGAGGATGACAAGGTTCCTTCTTAACGACGGAGAAGTTAGATGCAGGCGGATATAGTGGATGCGCGTATGTAGCGTAAACGGTGTTTTTCTTGTAAGATAGACTCACATAATCCGACACAAGCAATCCCGCCTCAGCTATCGCAGCAATTACGTGCGCGCAAGGTATTTTCTCAGTATCATACACACCGCAAGAACACTTTCTGAGCTCCAAATCTACATTGTAGTATCCGGATCCACACTTTACACTAAAATGCCAATCATCTATGCGCTCGACGTCCATAAAACCAGAATAATGTTCACGAACAGCCAACAAGTATTCAACTCCTTTGCTATGGATGGTGGTGAGAGCAAGAGTACTGTCACGCCTCCTGCTGAACCACCTACTCAACTTGTCTCTGATAAACTCCAACAGAAAAGGTATTGGATATCCCTTTGCTTTCTTAAACGCCGAATTGATTGACTCCGCGATATTGCTAGTCTTTATGTTGAATCTTTCTCCTTCGCAATGAACTCGTGACCATAACTTTGGATCGGCTTCTTCCAAGTATGTTGCAAGCTCAGGTTTTACAGCTTGGATTTGATCCATATACGAGTTGTAGGAATCGAGAGTGTGTGCATATGCCGCACCTTTCACCAAATACATGATTTCCTTTGCCTGGTAAGTTCCAGCTATGTTTTGCTGCATATGATAGTAACATATTCCTCGTGTTGCCCACGGTAAGACACTGTCGAATGCGTTCTCAATAGATGGGTGTCTGTCAGAGACTATGACCAGTGGGTAGTCATGACTGAAGCAACTCTTCAATTGGTTGAAAAACCACCCCCAAGACTCATTATTCTCGGAATCTACAATAGCAACAGCCAAGGGGAAGACTTGGAAGTTGCCATCCTGGCCGGCTGCAACAAGAAGAACTCCACCGTACTGACCAGTTAGATGAGTACCATCAACAACAATCACTCTCCGTAAGTATTGAAAACCAACTATTGAAGCTCTAAACGAAATAAAGCAGTACTTGAATCGATCCTTATCATCACGCACAAGGTCGGTAATAGTTCCAGGGTTTGCTTCCTTGGTCCTGTGCAAGTAGGAAGCGAGGTTCGCATACCCGTCTTCAGCTGTTCCTCTGACGTACTCTTGAGCAGCTCGTAAAGCCCTGTATGATGCGGTATAGCTGAGACGCAAGCCAAACATCACTTTCATGGAGATAGCAATGTGTTGAGGCACAATTCCCTCAATAATTCCAACCCTCTCTATGAATACAGCTCCAACATATTTTGGTGTGCAGGCTCTACGGGTAGCTACTCGTTCAACAACAGAACACGTATGAGTGTTCACATACTTTGTGACCCAAAACGTGTTTGCCTCGTTCTTCACAGCCGCCCGAACTCGCCAAGCACATCCTTTTACATTACAAATGGCGACATATAGTATTGGTGTAGACTTGAAGACAGAAAATGAGAATCTGTGAACTACAGCCATCAATCGCAGCTGAGACATGAGTTCATCCTTGCTTCCAAAACGCTGGCCGACCGTTATGACGGCATCCCGATACTTATCAAAACGTCTTCCATCATGATAACAACGCCCTTTAAGCCGGATATCGTCAAGTGGAACCTTTTCCTCACGCTCATCTTCGTCTATGACTCGCCCAAACATACTGTAATCAGCGTCTGTGTCATCAATCTCAACTTCACTCCCATCCGTTTTCGTCTTGTTATCTACATTGACATTCCTATCAACTTCCCATTCATCTTCTGAATATGAATTCCACTCCTCATCATCAGAAGATGATCCCCACTCACTATCCAGACCTACGTTACCATCTCCAGGTACGTCGTTGTTCGCATGATTCCTCTGTTGGCTCGACACACACAAGCGTAATACATGGGCTCTACTAAGCTCAATCAGACTTTGAACTTGCCTATCATTCGTTACAAACGTCGGAGGAGAATCAGTGGGTAGATGACAGAGAATGTCAGCAGGAAGTGGGTATGCTATCTCTATAAGGTCAACATTCGTATCAACCCCATAATCATCTTTTGCCATTTCAACAAGCTCGCCATGGGTTAAACCATCTCTCAGTGAGAACAGTCTCCCCCCTTTTCCGTCATCAACTTCAAAAAACCAGGATCCGTCGTCTTTCCTGACCCATTTTCCATAAACGGCAGCTACGTACACCATTTTCTGCTCTGCAAAAGAAGAGAACACGTTATTAGTTGAGATATCGAATAAGTAGACATCAGTAAGAAGTCTACAACATAATCACCTACTTTAGAACAAAAACAAGAAAATTGATTTCCTTCTAAATATAATGATTAAGCATGTCAAGATGATACACAGGCAAGTAAACAGGTTAACACAACTTATTGTATAAGAAAATTTTAACAATTAGCTAGTCATTAGGCACAAATATCGAATTTAAAAAACAGCAACAAAGTAAACTTCCTAAGGAAGTCTAAATGTAGACTTCATAAGGAAGTCTACTGTAGGGTATAGATTTGCAATTGACCAAATCACGACTTTTTGGAGAAGTCTACAGCTGAAGTCTACTGATCAAGGGGTACAGATTTGCAATTGACCAAAGTTGACTTTTTAGAAGTAGACTTCTTTTACCAAAGTAGACTTCAATATGAAGTCTACTTTATAGAGTAGACTTCAATATGAAGTCTACAGATGAAGTCTACTCATCAGGGGTATAGATTTGCAATTGACTAAAGTCAACTAAAGTCAACTTTTTCGAAGTAGACTTCTTTTCTGTATGTAGACTTCATCGTGAAGTCTACTCGAGAAAGTAGACTTCATAGTGAAGTCTACTCGAGAAAGTAGACTTCATGAAGAAGTCTACATACACAAAAGAAGTCTACTTCGAAAAAGTTGACTTTGGTCAATTGCAAATCTATACCCCTGATGAGTAGACTTCATCTGTAGACTTCACAGACAAAAGTCTTCGTGTGGTCAATTGCAAATCTAGACCTTTTCCGAAGAGTAGACTTCTTAGGGAAGTCTACAAACGGGACCCACACTTTTTTGTTGTCAAAGGAAAAATGTAGACTTCTTAAAGAAGTCTACAAGCCCGAAATGTCAAAAAGTCAATTGCAAAACTATACCCTGCGTTGACAAGTAGACTTCTTCAAGAAGTCTACTTCTCGCCGGAGCTTTGAAATTCGCGAAAAACGAACGAAAAATCACCTTAGAGAGCTCTTCGGCGTCGTCTACGGCGGATTGCTTCTATCTGAAGCTTCAATAGAGAAGCCCAGCCGTCGCCGTGAGCTTGGTGACCGGAAATGGTATCATACAATAACTTGAAATTTTGAGAGATGGATTATAAAGTTTTTTGTGATGAAATTGGAGAGAATAAGGTAGATAAGAAGGTTAGAAGTGAATAGAATGAGATTTAAGTGGTGTAAATGGGAAGAAGAAGCATTAAAAGCTTGATTATGGGTGAAAATGGTTGTTGGATGAATTGAAGTGGATGGCATTTTCGTGAATAAGTGTAGGAGATGAGGTTGGTTTGGACATTATCATTTAAAGTAGACTTCATAAAGAAGTCTACTTAATGGCATTTTTGTGATTATGTTAGCAGGTAAGGATGATATAGGAAAAATGGGGTGTAAGTATTTTAAAAAATGAGAGGGGTGTAGATCTGCAATTCGGGAAATGTTTAAGTGTAGTTTTGAAATCACCCCTTGTTTATTATTCAATTTTTCTTTCTTTTTTTGATATTCGAAGCACTTAATTCTTAGTTATCATTGGTTCTGCATTATTATCGATTGTATTATTGTTATCAGGTAAATTTACTGCACCATGTGCAAAAACATTAGGTGGCTAAGACAATAAAATATTTGCCGTTAACGACATAGCGTTTTTGTTGGATAAACAAATCAATTTGTTTATGGTTCGGCTGGTTTAAAGTTTGGTGAAAATCGTGAATGTTCTTCAGTTGTATCCTTCTACAATCATCAATCAATACTATCTTATCGATTCTTTTTTTGCCATCATATAATTACTGTAATTGTGATTCATCGTACCTTCTTTTGTCTCCCTCGATTCTTTTTTTGCCATCATACCTATTCATCGTCAACTGTCATTTTTAATGTGTTGTGTTTGTTAGTTCCAGAAATAGCACACGTTAATGTGACGGGATATTTCGGATGAGAGACTTGGGAAGCTTTGGATTAATTACTCGAAAAGAAGATTGGATACAAGAGATGGTCTCGTCAAACAGGCCTTGACGAGACGTAATGCTAATAACGAATGAAACAGAGAAAATATGAGCAAATGCTTTTAGGGTTTGCAGGGTTGCGTGACTTGGTCTTCAGGGAATGAAGACCTCTCCTTATATAGTTGAGTTAAGGCGATTCTCTGCTGAATATTCTCCTCTTGATCATAAAGGAAATCTTCTTCTTCTCTTGATTTCTTTCCTTTCTTCGAGTGGCGGCTGCATCTTTTTCCTTTTTGCTTAAGGTATTACCTTCCTCCTCAAGGCTTTCCATTTCTGTGAGGAGGCTAGGTCTGAAGACGGGCCGGACTTTTTGTGCCGTTACTCATTGCGATGGGCTCGGGGAAATGTGCTCATTTCACCTCTAACAGTGTTCGAAGCTATATAATTGTTTATTTGTTGTTAAATCATTTTGCATTCATGTTATTCTTACTTTTTATCTATAACCCTACTATTTTACATCCAACCAACTGAGAGGTAATATACCTACGTGATTCATGAAAAAAAAACTTTGATATATTACAAGAAAATTATCTTAATGTCAATTTAAAAATATTAAATGAATAATAGGTTTCTATAAGAAAATAATAACAATAGTAAAAGTGTTCGTTTTTAGAAAAAGGGTGTATTTTTCAAAATAAATAGTATTATAGATCACACAAACCATTGAGAATTTTTTGACGAAGAACAAACCGTTGAGAATTGAGAGTTAAATACTTCCAATATCCAGAGAAACATATGTAGTAACCCAAAAAGAGTAATAATAAATAAACTAGCCCAATGAGAACGTACGTGGCCAAAATAAAGTATACATCATATATAAACTCTTCTTGAACTTGTGATTAGAATATGGAAAGTGGCTCATTGACATTCACTAGACGTTCTTGCACGTCTTAAACGAGCATCGTGTAAACATGCTTCCACGATTCAGTTTGATGGAGTAAAAAAGAAAAAGACAAAGGAGAGTAATCAAGCTGGATTTAAAGTAAAACTTTGCTATATAAACCCATGACCCATTTCCTTACAACACAAACCAAAACAAGTAAAACTAACCAACGTAGTGAGACGTTGGTAAAGAAAAGCAAAATCACCATGAGGTCTTCTCTTAGGATGGGGCCTTCAGCCCATCTTACTTCCGCACTAGGAATTATCATCATGGCAACAATGGTTGCTGCGTATGAACCATACACAAATAGCTTGCCGCCACTACCATCATATTCACCATCCCCAGATGTAGAATACAAATCACCTCCTCCACCATCTGTCTACAATTCACCATCACCACCCCCATATTACTCTCCATCGCCTAAGGTCGACTACAAGTCTCCTCCACCACCGTATGTCTATAGTTCTCCACCACCACCATACTATTCTCCCTCTCCTAAGGTTGACTACAAGTCCCCTCCACCGCCATATGTTTACAGTTCTCCACCACCACCATATTACTCTCCCTCTCCAAAGGTTGAGTACAAGTCTCCTCCACCACCGTATGTCTACAGTTCTCCACCACCACCACCATACTATTCACCATCCCCTGTTGAATACAAGTCTCCACCACCACCATATGTTTACAGTTCCCCACCACCACCGCCATACTATTCACCATCTCCCAAGGTAGAGTACAAATCTCCTCCACCCCCATATGTCTACAGTTCTCCACCACCACCATACTACTCTCCTTCTCCTAAGGTTGACTACAAATCCCCTCCACCGCCATATGTTTACAGCTCTCCACCACCACCATATTACTCTCCCTCTCCAAAGGTTGAGTACAAGTCTCCTCCACCACCGTATGTTTACAGTTCTCCACCACCTCCACCATACTACTCTCCTTCTCCAAAGGTAGACTACAAGTCCCCTCCACCACCATATGTCTACAGTTCCCCACCACCACCACCATACTACTCTCCTTCTCCTAAAGTAGACTACAAGTCGCCTCCACCACCTTATGTCTACAGTTCTCCACCACCACCATCTTATTCACCATCTCCCAAGGTAGAGTACAAATCTCCTCCACCCCCATATGTCTACAGTTCTCCACCACCACCATACTACTCTCCTTCTCCTAAGGTTAACTACAAATCCCCTCCACCGCCATATGTTTACAGCTCTCCACCACCACCATATTACTCTCCCTCACCTAAGGTATACTACAAGTCTCCTCCACCACCATATGTATACAGTTCCCCACCACCACCATATTACTCACCTTCCCCAAAGGTTGATTACAAGTCTCCACCACCCCCATATGTCTACAGTTCTCCACCACCACCATACTACTCTCCATCCCCTAAGGTAGACTACAAGTCTCCACCACCACCATATGTCTACAGTTCTCCACCACCACCATACTACTCTCCTTCTCCTAAGGTTAACTACAAATCCCCTCCACCGCCATATGTTTACAGCTCTCCACCACCACCATATTACTCTCCCTCACCTAAGGTATACTACAAGTCTCCTCCACCACCATATGTATACAGTTCCCCACCACCACCATATTACTCACCTTCCCCAAAGGTTGATTACAAGTCTCCACCACCCCCATATGTCTACAGTTCTCCACCACCACCATACTACTCTCCATCCCCTAAGGTAGACTACAAGTCTCCACCACCACCATATGTCTACAGTTCTCCACCACCACCATACTACTCTCCATCCCCGAAGGTTGTATACAAGTCTTCTCCCCCACCATATGTATACAGTTCCCCACCACCACCATATTACTCTCCCTCACCTAAGGTGTACTACAAGTCTCCTCCACCACCATATGTTTACAGTTCTCCACCACCACCATATTACTCACCTTCCCCAAAGGTTAGCTACAAGTCTCCACCACCCCCATATGTCTACAGTTCTCCACCACCACCATACTACTCCCCATCACCGAAAGTTGTGTACAAGTCTCCACCACCACCATATGTCTACAGTTCTCCACCACCACCATACTACTCTCCATCCCCTAAGGTAGACTACAAGTCTCCACCACCACCATATGTCTACAGTTCTCCACCACCACCATACTATTCTCCATCCCCAAAGGTTGTATACAAGTCTCCACCACCACCATATGTTTACAGTTCCCCACCACCACCACCATACTACTCACCCTCTCCTAAGGTTGAGTACAAGTCTCCTCCACCACCATATGTTTACAGTTCCCCACCACCACCATACTACTCACCCTCCCCTAAGGTTGAGTACAAGTCTCCGCCACCATCATATGTCTACAGTTCTCCACCACCACCATATTACTCTCCAGCCCCTAAGGTACACTACGAGTCTCCCCCACCACCATATGTCTACAGTTCTCCACCACCACCATATTACTCTCCAGCCCCTAAGGTACACTACAAGTCTCCCCCACCACCATATGTCTACAGTTCTCCACCACCACCATACCACTCGCCATCTCCTAAAGTTTATTACAAATCTCCACCACACCCACATGTATGCGTCTGTCCACCACCGCCTCCATGCTATTCTCCTTCTCCAAAGATTGTATACAAATCCTCTCCACCACCATATGTCTACAACTCTCCACCACCACCATATTACTCACCATCTCCTAAAGTATACTACAAATCTCCTCCACCACCGTATGTTTATAGTTCTCCACCACCACCATCGTACTCACCCTCCCCTAAGGTAGACTACAAATCTCCTCCACCACCATATGTCTACAGTTCCCCACCACCACCATACTACTCACCTTCCCCAAAGGTTGAGTATAAGTCTCCACCACCCCCATATGTCTACAGTTCCCCACCACCACCATACTATTCTCCATCCCCTAAGGTTGAGTATAAGTCTCCACCACCACCATATGTCTACAGTTCCCCACCGCCACCATACTACTCACCTTCCCCAAAGGTTGACTACAAGTCTCCACCACCACCATATGTCTACAGTTCTCCACCACCACCATCGTACTCACCCTCCCCTAAGGTAGACTACAAGTCTCCACCACCACCTTCATATTACTGAAAACCAGTAAATGCAATTCTTGATTAAGCTACCATGTTTTACTTGATTTCTTCTTCTTTTTTTCTTTGGGTATTGTTTGTATCTGATCAATTTGTATTTTCTTGGAGACCTGGATTCATAATTTTGGTGTAATACCTTTATATTAATGTTTATTTATGCCTTTGTATTCCTTTGACATGTACCATTATGCATTGCGTATTCTTGACTTGGTAGCTTTGGATAACTTCATAACTATGTAAGCATCCAACATGAGTTTTGTATATGGTATACATACCTAAATTGCATGGATTTTTAAATTTTGTAATCTTGTTCAGAAACATGATTTTGCGATAAAGTTTTTTTTTTTTACGCTGGTTGATTTTATTCAAATAAAGAAAACAAGAACGTGCACCAAAAGGTGGCAGAAAGATCAAGCGGAAAGACTAAACCCGGTAAACAGGGTGAAAACAAAGCATACTTGTAGGCGGCTATAGAACTAAAGACCAAGAAGCGATAAAGTCTAGCGTTAGAAATGGAGTTAAAACTATTCATCCCTGCGTCCTTTCAGTATGACTCCGAAAAATACATTGACCGTAGCGTTACCGGTACTTGCGACAACACCACTGACTTTCTTTTCATTCAGCTAGTATCGTTACGGCGTCTTAATTTGTGATGTTTACTTGGCATCAAGCTATGGAACAAGGCTTATGTTGTCAACATGTAAGAACCGCAAACTTTTAACCCGGATCCTACACATCTTAATTGCTTTCAAGATAATTTATTCTTTCACATATTAATAATAAAATATCTATGTACAATGAAACTTGAATCTTCCTTTTTTCCAGAAAATAAGAACTTAATATTTGAGTTACATATGTTAACATTACAAATCAAAGTCCATTTCATCTTTTCCATCTTCTTTAAGTAATTCAAAAGCATCAAAATATATTTGGTTGACATTACCATGTTCGACATCTTTCAAAGCAACATCTCCTATTTACGATTATTATTCTATTTCAAATTGTTTTATTATGTTAAGCTTGGTATATATTACAATTAGTTTTTTTTTTTTGTAAACTATTTATTAAAAATGAGTTACCTCACGACCTGGCGCGTTCAAAATCTAGTATATTAAAGTTTGGGGGTATTCAGTTTCGAAGTTTCGCGACTATCTTTGGGAAAAACTCACGAGGATTGGAATACAACGAACGGATCCATGGTTTTTAATAGGAGATTTTAATGAAATCACAGGAAATCATGAGAAACAGGGAGGTGCGCTAAGACAAGCATCATCTTTTATCCCGTTTAATTTGATGATAAATGACTGTGGTTTGGTGGATTTCCCAATTCGTGGTAACAAATTATCATGGCGGGGAAGAAGATGGGGGAAGATGGTGAGATGTCGGCTAGATAGAGCCTTAGCAACAGAAGATTGGCATGACATGTTTACGTTCTCACACGTGGAATATCTGCGGATGATAGGCTCCGATCATAGGCCAATAGTGGCTACGTTAGACTCCAAGAAACAGACAAGGCGTCGGCAGTTCCGGTTTGATAAGCGGTGGATTGGACAAGATGGTTTAATGGACTCCATTGATCGTGGATGGAATATGAGGACGGGAGATACCCCCCAAGGAATTTTCGATAAAATCTATAATTCCCGCCATGAAATCTCGAGTTGGAGGAAAGTCAATAAACCTTATGGAAAGGATAAAATTTCAGAGTTACAACGGGCTTTAGAGGAGGCCCAGGACAATGATGATTGCACACAAGAGGAACTTCTCGAGATAACTATAAAGCTCAAGGAAGCATATCGGGATGAAGAGGAATATTGGAAGCAAAAAAGCCGGAAATTGTGGTTTAAAGACGGAGATCTCAATACGAAATTTTACCACGCCTCAACCAAACAGCGACGTGCGATTAATCGCATCGTAGGACTGCATAACCAGGCCAATGTGTGGGTTGATGGCGAAAGGGATGTAGAAAAAGTTGCTATTGAGTATTTTCAACAGCTTTTTGCGTCAATCCTACCAGAAGATTTTGACGCGGTTCTGGCAAATGTCACCGGAAAGATCACAACTAGAGATAATGATTTCCTTATGCGACGAGCGTCTGAAGCAGAGGTGCGGGAAACAATTTTCATGATGCACCCAGAGAAAGCCCCGGGCCCCGATGGAATGACGGCTTTGTTCTTTCAACGCTCTTGGCACATAGTGAAGGACGATTTAGTGAAAATGGTAAACGATTTCCTAAACACTGGGGTTTTTGATGACAGATTAAACATGACAAATATATGCTTAATCCCGAAAACGGAAAGGCCAAGCAGGATGACGGAGCTACGACCTATTAGTTTGTGTAATGTATGATGTATCTTACAAGATCATCTCAAAGGTGTTATGTCAAAGACTAAAGGTTTTGCTGCCTAGGTTGATTTCGGAGACACAGTCTGCTTTTGTGTCAGGACGCCTGATCTCTGATAATATTCTTATAGCACAGGAAATGTTCCATGGACTACGAACAAACAAATCCTGTCAAGGGAAATTTATGGCTGTAAAGACTGATATGAGTAAGGCATATGATAGGGTGGAGTGGATATTTTTAGAAAAACTAATGCTTAAGCTGGGGTTCGCAGAACAATGGATTACATGGATGATGTGGTGCATCAAGTCGGTCAAGTATAGGATTTTAATTAACGGACAACCACGAGGTCGAATTCAACCGACTCGAGGTCTTCGACAAGGAGACCCTCTCTCCCCTTACTTATTTATCCTCTGTACAGAGGTCCTAATAACAAATTTGAAAAGGGCGGAAGAAATGAAGGAAATAACGGGACTAAAGGTGGCTAGGGCAAGCCCAGCCGTATCTCACTTATTTTTGGCGGATGATAGTCTATTCTTCTGCAAAGCCAGTAAAGAGGAGAGTCAAGTGTTGCTACGACTGTTAAAGGAATTTGAGGTAACATCAGGGCAACAAATTAATTTTGACAAATCCTCGATACGATTTGGACATAAGGTTGATATGGGAGTTCGAGCTGAGATTCATCAGATCCTAGGCATTGGAAATGTTGGGGGTATGGGCAATTATTTAGGAATACCTGAGAGCTTGGGAGGTGCAAAAACAAAGATTTTCAATTTTCTGATTGATAGGCAAAATCAACGATTAAATGGGTGGACATCAAAACTCTTATCGAAAGGAGGAAAGGAGATCCTTCTTAAATCCGTCCTTTCGGCCATGCCATCTCATGTTATGTCTTGTTTTCGTCTACCGAAAGGGGTTACAAATAAACTTACTAGTGCTGTGGCAACATTTTGGTGGAGCAACAACGGACAATCGCGGGGAATGCATTAGTTGGCTTGGAAAAAACTATGTCGGCATAAAGATGATGGGGGTTTGGGTTTTCGAACCATAGACGATTTTAATACAGCGCTCTTAGCTAAGCAGTTGTGGCGGTTGATTGACAAACCTGGATCACTTTTCGCAAGAGTCTTTAAAGGACGATATTTTAGGAATTGTGGTCCCCTAGATACCATCCGATCG